>VZTN01010672.1:8647-20043 GCA_013400515.1 Erpornis zantholeuca
CCCAAAACAACCCCGCCCCCGGCAAGGCTTTTTTTTTTTTTTTTTTCCCGCGGACCGGACGGCACTTTCAGCTGGAAGAAAAAAAACTTCCAACCGGCTGCATTCCCGAGCGAGGCTTTTTTTTTTCTTTTTTTTCCCAGTTTTCTGAGTGCGTTTTGTTTGGGTGCCAGAGGAAAGAGCCGCAGGGGACAGACTCCGGCCCCAACCTGCAGCATCCTCCCGCCGGGGTTTTGGGAAGGGGAGCCGGCTCGGACCCACATTCCCAGCTCGCGAAGAGCCGCGTTATCCCTCCACATCCCGAAAGAGCCGAAGAGGGGGAAAAAAAACCCTCCCCTCTCCCCGCAAAAAGCAGCTTGCAGCTTCCCGATCCCTTTTCCAGAGGGTGGAACAACCTTAAACCAGAGCTTTTTAAAGCTCTCCCACCTTTTCCCTCCTCTCTTCCCTCCGGCGGCAGAACAAGACGGCCTCAGAGCCCGCTGGAAGCTGGAATACACTGGGAGGCCTCTTTTTTTTTTTTTTTTTTCCCCTTTTTGGAAAATATTTCCCCCGGCCGCAGGCTGCGGTGAGGGCGAACATTCCTGCCGGGGGCTGGAATCCCTACGGGATGGCTGCAGCTCCCAGCCCTTCCCTTCCCTTCCCAGGGTGCGAGATCCCGCTGCCCTTCCCCAGGGATCCGGGCCCCGGCGCACAAAGGCTTTTTTATGCTTTAGAGAGCGCCGGGGGTTTGTTTTTCCAAGCGGGAAGAGAGGAGCTGGCGCGGTGTTCCTCCCCCCCGGGAATATCCAGGGGAGCCCTGGCCGCTCCGCGTGCCCTCGGCTCACCGGGAAAAAGGGAGGATTGTTAAAAAAATTTAAAAAAAAAAATAAATAAATAAAATAAAAACCTCGGATCCGGAGCGAGGGAAGTCGGGGCTGCGGTTGGAAGTCAGCGGAGCCGCTGCTATTTCCAGCTTTTTGGGAGCGGGGATAGAGCTCCCCCCCACCCCCCCTTTTCCCGGGCCAGGTGTGTGCCGAGGGATTTTGGGAGCCGCCGGAATGGTGGCACGTGGCACGCACGTGGATTTGTTCCTCCGTGGGCAATTCCGGTCCTACGGAAGCGAAGCCGGGGGGGAGCCAGGACACCCTGGAATGCCCACAAGGATTTTAGTTTCTTTTTTTTTTTTCCCTGTGGAACGTGGAATTCCCGAAGGGTTTGGGTTGGGAGGGAGATCAAAGCTCATCCCGTGGGCAGGGACTCCTTCCACTACCCCAGGGTGCTCCCAGCTGGCGTGGGACACTTCCAGGGATCCAGGGGCAGCCACAGCTTCTCTGGGAAAACTGCTCCGGGGCCTGCCCACCTTCCCAGGGAAGGATTTCTCCCTAATATCCAACCTCCTCCTCCAGCTTTTCCCCCCTTGTCCTCTCCCTCCGTGCCAAAAGTCCTGACCGATCACGGGAAGGAGATATCCCAAAACCCCAGCAGCAGCTCCTCGTTTTTCCTTCTCTTCTCCAGCAAGGAAAAGCCATTCCCTGGGGCCATGCAGCGATTCCAGCCCCACCCGGCCCTCATCCCACTGGGAAGCAGCCAGGGCTCCTCTTATCTGCAGGAGCAGCCTCCCTGTCTCCATCCCCAACCTTTCCAGCCCCATTTTCCAGCTGATTCAATCTGGGCCCAGGAGACAGAGCTTCCCGAGGTCTCCCGCCGGGAATGAAATCCACTCCGGAGAGGACAGAGCCTATCAATCCCGGCTCCGCTTGGGAATGGCCGGGCTGCTCCTTATCTCCAGAGATAGCAGCTGGGGGGGTGCTGGGAGTGTCCTCATCCACCGGGATTCACCTGAGGGAGCACCTGGAATTGGGTTTATATCCGGGGATTTATCCCAGCTTTCACTGGGAGGGTGTGGGCCCATCCCAGCTTTCAGGGCGAGGGTGCTGGAGCATCCCAGCTTCCACAGGGAGCATCCCAATCCCCACAGAACATCCCAATTCCCACAGGAAGCATCCCAATTTCTACAGGGAACATCCCAGTTCTCACACTGAACTTCCCAATTCCCACATGAACATCCCAATTCCCATATGAGCATCCCAATTTCTACATAAGTATCCCAATTCCCACAGGAATATCCCAGTTTCCACAAGGAGCATCCCAAGTCCCATATGAGCATCCAAATTCCATTATGAGCATCCAAATTTCCAGTGAACATCCCAATTCCCACATGAACATCCCAGTTCCCACAGAGAGGATCCCAATTCCCACATGAACATCCCAATTCCCATATGACATCCCAATTCCCACATGAACATCCCAATTCCCATATGACATCCCAATTCCCACATGAACATCCCAGTTCCCACAGAGAGGATCCCAATTCCCATATGAACATCCCAATTCCCATATGAACATCCCAATTCCCATATGAGCATCCCAATTCTCACACTGAACTTCCCAATTCCCACATGAACATCCCAATTCCCATATGAGCATCCCAATTCCCACATGAACATCCTAATTCCATTATGAGCATCCCAATTTTCACACTGAACTTCCCAATTCCCCACATGAACATCCCAATTCCCACAGGGAGCATCCCAATTTTGGCATTGGAGTATCCCAACTTTCACTGGAGCACACAACTTTCCCTCCCGCCCCTTTCCCCCCCTCCACTTCCATGACAAAAGCCCCCCTGGCGGGATAACATTCCCAATCCACAGGCACCAATCCCTGCCCCCTCCGAGGCATCCCCGCATCCCGAACTTCCACTCCTGGCGGGGGGAGGGGGGTTTCCCACTGCTTTTCCCAGCTGGCTGGGAAATTGGGATGCAGCCGTGAGCCCCCACCCGCCCCGAGTGCCAATCCCAATCCCTGTTCCCATTAACACCTCATCGGCTCCCGGGGATCCCGGCAAACACGGCGCCGCTCTCCAAGGAAATTCCGCGGGCCTTGTGATGCAGAGCCCCCGGAGCGGGAAGAGGATGAGGAGCCGGGATATTTCCTGGCCCTGGGAGGGCGGGGAAGGCAGGATGTGGATTCAGGAAGCATCCCCGCATCCCGCTGCTCCATGGACGTGCAAATGGGCTCCCCGTTATCCCGGCTTCCCGCTGCTCCCGCTGCTGCCGGACTGGGAGCGGCGCGGGGGCTCGGCTGGCACCCGGCCTTGGGAAGGGAGGGAAAGGAAGGAGGGATCCGGGATTTATTCCCAGGAGGGATCCAGGATTTATCCCCGCGGTCGGGAACACCTGGCGGTGACCAACGGCTCCTCCTTTGTTGGGAATGCCGCAAGGAGCACCCGGAGAGAGAGAGAGAGAGCGGCCTGGGAGGTCAGGGCTGGGAATTCGGGAGGTTCATCCACCCCTGCTCACGGGGAATGGGAAGGAATTCCGGAGGAAACCTCCGCGGGAGCAGTGGGAATAGGGAAAGGCTCCCGCAGCTCATCCCGCTGCTGCCGAGTGTGTCCCGAAGGATCCAATCCCTGCAATCCGCTCCCACTTCCCTGCACCGTCACCTGCAGGGTCTCCCAGAAAACCCCGATCCACAGAATTCCCGCCCCCACCCCGTGCCTGAGGGCGTTTTCCAAGCGATTCCTGACAGGATTTGCCTATGGAAAACCTCCGGGGAGCCAAAAAAAGAGGGATTTGGGGGAAGGAATGTTCAGGCCACGGGCGTGTCCGTGGCGAGCTCTAGAACATCCCTATGGAATTTCATATCCTGCCATGCCGGAGCCTGTCCTACTTGGGAAACTTTGGGAAAAGGGAATCCAACCTCGCTCCAGATGGAGCGGGATGCTCGGGATCCCTCAGGATAGATCCCCGATGGAGCTCAGGATGGGAGCTGGTGGCATCATTCCCATCATTCCCATCATTCCCTAGGGGTGTGGGTGTTGCTCCCAGGAAAGGCAAAAAGTCTGGCTCCCACTCGGGATTTATCCAGCAGGAGACATGGAAGCTCCCAAGGGAAAACCAACCCCCTTTGGAAGCACACTGGGAGCAATCCCGGTTATCTCCTGGCTGAGTGATGAAATCAGGGATAATCCCGAGCTCCGGGCAGATAACTCCTTCCCAATCCCTTGGAATCAAATTCCAGGCTGGAATTTCAGCAAAACTCCCAGAGCCGCCTTGTTCCAAGAGCAGATGGGGTTTTTTGGGAAGAGCCAGTCTGAGAGCTCGGTGCATCCCATGGGATGGCAGGGATGGAAAAGTCCAACCATTCCCCCACCACTAAACCACATTCCCAAGTTTTAAATCCCTCCAGGAACTGGGATTCCCAGGCAGCTGTGCCAGGGTTTCCCAACCTTTCCCCTAAAATCCATGGAAAATAGGAGGTTGTGCCCCATCCCTCCCTTCGATTTCCAGCACCGCCCTCCCCGGTTTCCTCCAGTTTTCCCTGCCTAGGATTTATCCCAGGAAAAGCGATCTATCCCCTTCCCAGCATTCCCTTTATCCCAGAATTCCGCGGGAGCCGCCGGCGGCCGTGTTTGCCTGAAATAATTTTATTTGAACACAATTCCCTGTTTCAACACTTTTAGGGAGCAGGGAGTTATTTAAGGCGGATTCCAGTTTAATCAGTTTAATGGGATTTCCCGCTCCTCCATGGAAGCGCTTCCAAATGGTCCTGATTAACTTTCCCGAATCAATACGCTTAAGGGCAAAGCACACAATTATCCTGGCAAATGAGCTCCAGCATGGATCCGCCTTGGATCCGGCCCTGGATTCCCTGCCCTGACTTGTATTCCATGAGGGAAAGGGGCAGCACCCTGTGGATCCCCATTTCCCAACTCACATTCCCTATGGAAAAGTGAGGACCAGCCCATGGATCCTATTTCCCAACTCACATTCCATGAGGGAAAGGGGGCAGCATCCCATGGATCCCCATCCCACCTCATATTCCATGAGGCAAAGTAGGATCAGCCCCTGGATCCTCTTTCCCAGCTCATATTCCCTAAAAATAAGAGGCAGCACCCCATGGATCCCCTTTCCCACCTCATATTCCATGAGGCAAAGTAGGATCAGCCCCTGTATCCTCTTTCCCAACTCACATTCCCTATGGAAAAGTGAGGATCAGCCCCTGGATCCCTTTCCCAACTCACATTCCCTATGGAAAAGTGAGGATCCGCCCCTGGATCCCTTTCCCAACTCACATTCCCTATGGAAAAGTGAGGATCAGCCCCTGGATCCCTTTCCCAGCTCACATTCCCTAAGGAAAAGTGAGGATCAGCCCCTGGATCCCTTTCCCAGCTCACATTCCCTAAGGAAAAGGGACATCATGAGCAAGGAGCAGCCCCCAGATCCCCTTCCCCAAATTCCCCGAGGAAAAGGAGCCCCACATCCAGCAGAACTCCAGAGGAAAACCTCCAGCCCTTGCCTTGCCTCTCAGATCCCAGTTTTCCATCCTAAAAAATCCCCAAATCCCTGGAAAAGCTGGATTGGGATCAGCGCCGGTCCCAGCACAGGCACAACCCCAAACTCTCCTGCTGGATCCCATATTCCTGTTATCCCAACCCAAGCACAGGCTCGGGATCACATCCAGCTCCCATCCATCCATCCACAGGCCACGGATCATGTCCTGCTTCCCATTAATTCCCATGGGATCTGATCTCCCCCGGCCTTTGCCCAATTGCAGCATTTTTCCCAACTTCCCACGGTGCAGAATTCTTTGGAAAATGTCAGAGTTCCCGGGGATTAAGCGGGAGCCGGAGCAAACAGGAATGACATTACTGTAATTCCTGCAATATCACCGCTCCCATCCCATCCCAAATGCCTCTCCTGGCATCACCTTTCCCTTTCCCTGTTCCCTGGTTTTCATTTCTTTATCCCACGGATAAAAGGGAAGAGGAGGAAATGAGATTTTCCTTCCTTTTTCCTCCCTTTTCCCTCCTTTTTCCTTCCCTTTTTCCTTCCTGTCTTCTCACAGCCCTCTGGAATTTCCCAGCCTTTGGAAGAACTCAGACCCCGCTGAAATTCCGGGCTTTTTTAAATATGTGGTTTTAGGGAAGCATTCCCGAATTTCCCCAGCAGATCCCGCCTGGTTATAAGAACCCGCGGCAGCAATTCCCAGCCATGGGATACAAGGATCTGAACGCGGAATTGATATCGGGAAAAGCCAGGCCCGCTGGAAGAACCGGGATCATCCAATCCCTAAAATCCTGCCCTTCCCACTGCTCTGGGAACAGGGAACCACCCCTAGCAGGAAAGGATGGATTCGCTGCTTTTTTTAGGGAATTCCGGCTACTTCCGGGATATTCCCGGCTTCCCTTTGGGGTTTATCCCGCTCCTTGTCCCGCCGGCTGCTCCAATTCCCGAAATTCCAGCAGCGAATTCCTGGTTTTCCTGTGGGATCAGCCAGCTCGCGGAGGATTCCACAGGGATGGGATCCATCCCTCACATTCCCGCTTCCCGCCGGGATCAGCTCTGCGGCTTGCAGGAACCGCATCCCAGGGAAGCAAAAGCTTGGGAATTTCCGCCATTCCCGACCCTCTGGCAAAGGATGAGCACAGCGAGGCAGGAGGAAAACGCTCCTGGAGCTGAATTCCATGGGAAATCCAACAGGACTGCGCTTCCTGAGGGACGCGGGGATTCTGGGAAGGGATTGGGAGCGCCCGGGACATTCCCTTGGGAATGCTGCTCCAGCCCCGTGTGCACCAGGGAATTCCTTCCCACCCTGCCGCTGCCGAGCGGGAAAAGCTGGATTTAAGAACTCCAAGATTTGGGAATGGGGACAAACCCCAGCACGGTGGGAGCAAAGCCTGGGGAACGAGGGATTTGGGAAGGGAAAGACAGGATGCAGCCGGAGCATCCCACATCCCGAATCCCGCCTGTGCCACGTCCCCCATCCCATGGGAAGCACCGGGAAGAGCCGCTGGAGCTTCCCCGCCTTCCTTGGCCGCGGCCCCATCCCAAAGCGGGGCTGGATCCTCTCCCTATCCCGCTCCAAAATCCCGGGATCCCCGAGCTTTGGGACACGGCGGTGACCCCCCATCCCCGCATCCGGCCGCCCCATCCCGGTGGGAATCTTCCGCAGGAGCAGACACTGCAGCATTGAGCCGGGCCTGGAATGTGCCAGCGGTGCCAGAGCCCGGGAGCTCCCGGGAAAAGAGCCAGGCCGGGAATAAGGAACTCCAGTGTGGATCCCAGACTGGATAAACACATCCCAGCTCCCACCTGGCAGCGGGAATGAGGCCCTGACCTCCGGCTCCACTTCCCGCCGGGATAACGCCGCCTCCTCTCCCACCGGGACAGGGAAACGGGGGCTTTTCTATGGAATCCAGGTTTTCCAGGGGGAAAAAACAGCGGGAAAATGCCCCGAGGAGCAGCCACGGATCCATGGAAGTGACATCCGGGATCCAAACGCCATCAAAATTCCAGACTCTCCTGGTTTTCGGGGCATATTCGCATCAGAAATTCCCAAGGTGGATAAATCCCTTTGTTTCCCCTTATTGTTCATCCCGGGATTCTCCCGAAATATTTCTCCGATAAATTTATAAACGACGCGGGAATTTTTGGGAATTCCTTTACTTCCCAAAAAAAATCCTGGTTTTTTTTTTTTCCTTTTTTTCCCCCCAGAAGGGAGCGGAAATTCCAAGAAATTTTCCTCCGAGTTAAGAGGGGAAAAAGTTTGGGAAGTCTCAAGTTCTTTTCCCGGAAAACAAGCTCGGATTTTGGCCGAGGACCTGTTCCCGATCCAGGTTTTTCCACATTTCCCAAAAAAATTAGGGGGGTTAGGAGGAGGAAAAAAAGATTCCCAAATGGGCTTTTCTGGAATTTGGGAAGGATCGTATTCCCACAGCTCTTGTCTTTCCTGGGAATGGTTTTGGAGGTTTTAACCAGCGTTTAAAAATTCCAAAGCCTAAGGATCTGACATTTCCAAGCATCCCAAATCCCGGGATTTGGCGGCTCCCAGGAGAGGGCAGCAAACCTCCACGTTTCGGGCTTTTCTCGGGAAAATCGGGAAGGAGCGGGGGGGTGGGGGGAGGAGGAGGCGGGGAAATTCGGGAGCAGCCCATGGAAGTGGGGCTGGAATTCTGTGTCCTTGAGGATCCCTTCCAAACATCCCGGGATCCTGTGGGATTCGTGGATTCCGAATTGTTGGAGGCTCGGGGAAGATCCGAGGGGTGGAAAAGGGGGGAGTTTACCTGGAAAAGGGGAGCTGAAATTCCCTTTAAGTGGGCATTTCTCCAGGAAAATCCCACCCCATTAGGGTGGCTTCATTAATTCCCAGCATCCATAGGCTCCTCTCCTCTTTTCCCACTTTTTTTTTTTCCCCCCAAGTCCTTGGAACGTGGATTTGGGATCCAGCCCCGGGGGGGTGGAATAGGACGGGGATGCCTGGACAGGGATAATGGGAATAAAGGGGAAAACGAACTGGATTCCGGGATCAGGAGAGCTGAACAATTCCCTTGGACACCGGGAAAACCACATCCCGCTAAATCCCGGGACGGTTTCCTTGGAATTCCTCCCTACAAACCCCAGACGTTAAAAGCCCCGAACTGCCGATCCCGAGATCCACAGATTCCTTGGGATGTGCCGAGCAGATCCCGCTTTTCCCTCGGCACCAGAGCTGGCTCCCGGGCTGGGATCTGGGGCAGCTCCCGAGGGTGGGGTGGAGGAGAATCCCAGGATTTTTAGGAGCCGGGCTCCACGCGGGTCCCTTCCTACTGGGCACATCCCAGGATTCTATGGATGCTCCCGGAATGAACCACCTGGAATTGTCCCCCAGGAGCCAAGGTTATTCCCGCTCCTCCCGACCCAGGGTTTTTCCACGGAATTCTGGGATCCCCGCGTGGCTCAAATCCATGGAGGAGTTTCCTCCTTTTCAGTGGAGGAGCCTCCGGCGGTTTCCTGTTGCCCCGGGAGGTGGAGGGGGCCCATGGAATCCATTGTTTAATTCCATGTTTTCCGGCCTCCGGCAGCGCAACAGGAACGCCCGGAGCTCCCGGGCTGGCACCCGGGAATTTCGGTGTCCTCCACCCCCCTGGAATGCCCCGTGGAATTGCGGGGGTGGAGTGCCAGCATTCCCTGGATCCCAGATATTCCCAGCTGGCATCCGGGATGGGTGCCAGCTGCACCATTAACCACGGCCACGGATTTAACTGGCGAGGAGAAAATCCACCTGTTTTCCCAGGATTTCCGAGCCCATTCCCAGGAATATCGTATGGATGTTTATCCCTGTTCCCATCCCCACAACCAGGCCCCAAGTGGGCTCATTCAGCCGGCTCCGAATTCCCAAAAATCCCCAGTGCTCTGCTTTTGGGATGACTGAGGCAAGTTGGCTCCATCATTTCCTGGCCAGGGTTGGGATAAATGGGATGAGGGAGCTGGGAATGTTGGAAAGAAGGAGGATCTGGGGGGACCTCATTCTCTACAACTCCTGACAGGAATTAGGTGGGAATTGGGCTCTGCTCCCGGGGAATAAAAGGCAGGATAAGAGCGAAAGGCCTCAGGGGAGGTTGAGGTTGGATATTGGGAAAATGCCTCTCCCAGGAGTGGTGGAATCCCTGTTCCAGGAGGGATTTTAATCCCTGTGGATGTGGCACTTGGGGACATGGATCATTAGCACTGGATTCCATGATTTTAGAGGCCTTGATTCCAACTTCTGTCATTCCTTTATTCCGCAATTCCATGACTCTATTACTCTTTGATTCCGTGAATTCCATGATTCCATGACCCGGGCTGAGCTGCTGCCAGGGATGTCTTGGCATGAAGATTCCCTGGATCCCTCTCATCCAAAAGAAAACAAGCCCCAAACCGAGGAACAGATTAAAAATAATCCCAAATGGACGGAATTTCCTCCAGTTTTTACACCCCCAGTTCCAGCCCAGACTCTGATTAGAGATAAAATTCCCAGAGGGTTTGGATGCGGGGCCAGGCCGGGCTGGCCCTCGCCTCTCGGTGCCCAGAATCCCGGGATGCGCTGCCGCAGGGAAGGGGATCCAGCGGGAGGGATCCGGGGGCCCTGCAGCGCTGGGAATGCGCGCAGGGAAGGCGGGAATGCGCGGCAGGAATGCGGGATGAGGGATGCGTTGCCAAGGCAACCATTCCTCTTCCATCTCCTGCCTCTCCCCCCCCTACCCCCGGAGCCGCAGGGGGATGAGAGGGCGGGGTGCGGGATTCGGGATGCGGGATTCGGGATGCGGCGGCGGGAAGGGGGGGAAGGGGGGGGATCGGGCTGCGGATCCCGCCCTCCGCAGCGCCGGGAAGGAGCCTCCGGAGCGGGAATGCTCCGGCCGGGAGCCGCAGGACAGCGCAGCCCGGCGGGAGGAGGGCGGAGGGCACTGCGCTGTTTTCCAGAGGAAATCCTGGGTGCAGAAAGTTGCGCCGCGTTTATTTTTCCGCGGAAAGCCGATGGCCGCGGCGTAGGGATGCGGGAGAGGGGGAAGAGCCCGCGCGTCCATCCCTGCTCTGTCTTTCGCTTTAAAAGGTCCGGATCTTCCCGGTCATCTGATCCAGGTCAAGCAGGACTTTCCGTCGGTGACGGATCCCGCCGGAGCATCTTCCCACAGCGGCCGCTTCCCCCCGGCAGGAAGGCGTGAGGCTCCTTCCATCCCTGGAATACCGAGAGGTAAAATATTCCCGGCTCGCTTTCTCCTTGGCAGGGTGAATGAAATCCCGGGATTTGCGTGGGGCTCCTTAAGGTGGATGGTGTTGATTCCCGGGCCGGGTTGGGATTGATTCCCAGGCCGGGAGTGATTCCCAGGCCGGGTCGGGATTAATTCCTGGGCCAGGTTGGGATTGATTTCCAGGCCAGGTCAGGATAGACTCCCAGGCTGGTTTGGGACTCCCAGGCCAGGTCGGGATTGAATTCCGGGCCAGGTTGGGACTGATTTCCTAGGCCGGATTGGGATTGTTTCCTAGGCCAGGTCGGGACTGATTTCCTAGGCCGGGAGTTGGGATTGGGATTCCCAGGCCATCCCACCTTGTTTGCAGATCCCACACAGGGTTAATGCCCATCCCACTGCCCCTGAAACCCCAAAACACCGGGATGCTCCGACCTGAGGAATGAGGCAGAGGCATCCAGGCAGGGAGGAGGTTGATGGAGGGAGTCGGGGGGTGGCAGATGGATCTTTCCCAACCCAAGGGGAAGGTGGGGGACCGGGATTCCCATTCCCGGCAGCCCTCATCCCGGTGCCCTGCCCGCAGGTCGCTCTCCCGCCCATGGATCCCCTCCCGCCATGAGCGCGGACGCCGAGCCGAGAATTCCCCTCTGGAGCGCCTCCGGCTGGGCCAGCCCCGCGCCGTCCCCGAACGGCAGCGCGATGGGAACGGCGGGGACGGCGGGCACGGCGGGAATGGTGGCCCTGCAGTGCGCCTACGGCCTGGTGTGCCTGCTGGGGCTGCTGGGCAACGCGCTGGTCATCTTCGTCGTGCTGCGCTACGCCAAGATGAGGACGGCCACCAACATCTACCTGCTCAACCTGGCCATCGCCG
>VZTN01010672.1:30877-54443 GCA_013400515.1 Erpornis zantholeuca
AGCAAAAAGCTCACAGCAGCAGCAGCAGCAGCAGCAGCAGCAGCAGCAGAGGCCGGAGCGCGGCCATGCCGCCGGGCCAGTGGGCGAGCGAGCGGCGGAGCTCACATGCCCGCGTCCCGCCGGCCTCTCCCGAAACGCATCCTGTGCTCCCGCCTTTCCCTATTTATGGCCGGAGGCCGCGGCTTCCTGTAGCGGGGAGCCGCTGCTGGCGCTGCCCGGCTTCCCCTTCCCGCCGGCTCCTCGCCCGCATCCCAGAGTTTCGGGGAAAACGCTGCTTTTCCTTGTGCTGCTGTTCCTGGGTTTCTT
Organism: Erpornis zantholeuca; assembly: GCA_013400515.1. NCBI lineage: Eukaryota > Metazoa > Chordata > Aves > Passeriformes > Timaliidae > Erpornis > Erpornis zantholeuca. The sequence continues at coordinate 31,184 of VZTN01010672.1, forward strand.
TGGTGTTGTTCCTGCCTTTTTGGTTTTTTTGGTGCTGTTCCTGCTTTTTCTTGTGCTGCTGGTCCTGCTTCTTTCTCTTGTGCCGTTCCTGATTTATTTTGGTGTTGTTTCTGCTTTTTATTGGTGCTGTTCCTGGTTTTTTTTTGGTGTTGTTCCTGTTTTTTTTGGGGGGGGGGCTGTTCCTGCTCTTTTTTTTGGTGCTGTTCCTTCTTCTTTTTGGTCCTGTTCCTGCTTTTTTTCTTTGGTGCTGTTCCTGCTTTTTATGGTGCTGATCCTTCTCTCTCTTTTTTCTTTTTTACGCTATTCCTGCTTTTTTTTTAGGTGCTGTTCCTGCCTATTTTGGTGCTGTTCCTGCTTTTTTTTTTCTTTTTTTTTTTTTTTTTCCTTTCTCCCAAGACTTTGATTTGTTCCCTGCGACTTTTCCAAGCCCTAATAGGGGCCGGGAGTTTTCAGGCGCGGGTTGCTAAAAGGGGAAAGGGAAACGTCCCGGCTCCAAAGCCGTGGGATCCGTGGATCTCGGCCGCTGAAAAACAGGGAATAAATACTCGGCTGCGCACGCGCGGAGATTCCAGCGCATTTTCCCCTTTCCTTAAATAGCTGGAAGAGCCCCGAAATAGGAGCCGGGCCGTGGGAAAGTCCTGGGAATACCGGGATGGAGCCAAGCCCGGCCCGGCTCCGCTGCCATCGCGAGCACAGCGCTGGCCCAGCATCCCAGGGATGCGGATTCCGCACGGAATTCCCGGTTTCAGGGATCTTTTCCTGCTCGGATCCAGTGCCCATTCCAGGATTTGTGGTGTTAGGTGGGTTTGGAATTGCTCAGGGAACGGCTGTGATCCAACAGAGAAACGAAAGCCGGGAATCTCCTCCTTCCCTTCCCTCCTAAATAAAAACGCTGCCAAAAATCCCGCTAAAAACTGTGGATTATTCCCAGACCTGCTCACGCACGGCATTCCCGGGAAATCCCCCACGGGGGGGATTTTTCTGGACTTGGAATAAGAGGGCTCAGCGCAAAAGCAATTCCCTGCTGCCAGGAAAAACATGGATCGTGGTTTGTCTTCCCAGCTGATCCCACAAAATCCCAACCCACGACTTCTTTCCTCAACCCAAACGGGATTTTTCCTGAAGAAAAACCGGGAATTTCTAACTCTGCGGCTCCTCTGGATGTTCCCAAACTGGGAAAAAATAATCCCAAAATATCATTTAAACATTAAAAGTCATTCCAAGATAATTAAGGAATGGGTGGGAATGCTCTTTATTAGGATGTGCAGGAAGTCCAGTGGGGAATCCTGACCCAGGGAAAAACTTCGTGGAATATTCATGGAATATCTCCAAAAACTAAGCTAAAACCTTTTCCCAGTGGCTTTATTTTATTTTTTTTTCCCGAAAAAAAAAAAATATTGGGATATCCCCGTTTCCAAGAGTTTCATGGATAAGAAAGCTCTCTCCCCTCACTCTTAGGGAGATCTCCCTGCTCCAAGCTTGTGTGGGAATATTTCTGGGAATTTCTGGTGCTGCTTTGATTTTGGAATATTTTTTGAATATTTTACGAAATATTCCAAACTCCTTCCATTTTCTTGGATGTTCCCATGGAAAATCTGAACTCCAAGAGGATTTTCTTTCCCTACCCCCCTTTTTATTATATGGAACCCCCCCGGTTTTCCATATAATAAAATCCCAACGTTCTGCCAGAGAGCGGAATTCCCGCCGAAGGGAATATCCCGTAGGATTCAATAAAACTAAATTTTTATTTAATAATAATAATTTTAAAAAAAATTAAAAATCGGGAATGGGTGGAAAAGAAGGAATTGGATTAAAAACGTTTTACAAAAGGAAAAGAAGGAAAAGGGCGTGGAAAGCGTGACGTCAGCAGCGGCGAATCCCGGGATTGGGATGCGGGACAATGGGAGCCGGAGCCGGGGACACCTGGGAGCGAAAAGAATGGGAGGAACTCGGCTCCCTCCGGAGACATCCCAAGGACACGGAGCGGGGAAGCTCTGGGAAGGCGCTTGGAATGGGGCAGCGCCGGTCAGGTGGAATTTTGGGAAGGTGGGCGATGCAGGGGAGCGGGAATTGCCGGTGGGAACGAGGAGGAGGAGCGGGGTTAGGTTTTCACGTCCCCGCTCCTCCTCAGGATGGACGTGGAGCTGTTGGAGCGAATCCAGAGGAGGCACCGGCATAACCGGAGGGGCAGGAAAAGCTGGGAGAATTGGGCTCGCTCAGCCTGGAAAAGCTTTGGAATGATCCCGCTGTGGCATTCCCGGAGCTGAAGGAGCCCAGGAAAACTGGGAGAGGTTATTTCCGAGGGATGGAGTGGCAGGAGGAGGGGAATGGCTTCCCACTGCCAGGGAGCAGGTTTGGATGGAATGTTGGGAATAAATCCTTCCCTGGGAGGCCCTGGCACAGATTCCTGGAGAACCTCGGGTGCTCCATCCCTGGAAGTGCTCAAGGACATCCTGGAGCACCTCGGGATAGTGGAAAGTATCCCTGCCCATGGAATGAGATGAGGAATTAAGATGCCTTCCAAACGAAACCATTCCATGACTTGTTTTTCATGGAGCAGCTGAGCACCCACCTGGATGGGGAAGAGGAAAGGAAGGAGCAGTTCCCATCCCAAATATGCCATCCCTTCCCGGCATCTCCCTCCTTTCCACGGACTGAGGGATTGTTTCCTCGGAGTCCCAATTCCAGGCTGGCGTTTTCCATCCTTCCCTGCCTCTATCCAGTGTTTCCAGCATCGGAGCAACTTCCAGGCTAAAGCTGGGGATGTTTGAAACAACCTGGAGCAGGTGCAGGAATTCCATGTCCCTGCGGATAAAATCCAAGCTAAAATTCCAGAAGCTCCATGGGGTCTCTTCCAGGTGGGAGGGAGCAGCTCTGAGGATTCCACTGGATGTCAAGTCAGGACACGATCCCTGAGTTTTGTCCTGTTTTTCCAGCCCACTTTGTGTTTGAAGCCAGGAATTCCATTCCCACTTCCACTTCCACTTCCATTCCCAGGTCCATTCCCACTTCCATTTCCATTCCCACTTCCTTTTCCTTTTCCATTCCCATTCCCAATTCCATTTCCATTTCAATTCCCATTCCCATTCCCATTTCCATTCCCACTTCCACTTCCATTCCCACTTCCACTTCCACTTCCATTCCCACTTCCACTTCCACTTCCATTCCCATTTCCATTTCCATTCCCATTACCATTCCCATTCCCACTTCCATTGCCATTGCCATTTCCATTTCCATTCCCATTCCCATTCCCATTCCCATTTGGAAGTGGTCCTTGGGATTCCAGGGAGGAGAAATCCCACTGGACCCCAGTGGATCCATGCCTGGAAATTCCTTTGGGATATAAGTGGGGTGCTCTTCCCAAACTCTCTCCTCCTGGAAGTGGAAGGGCTGGAGCACAGCTGGAATATCAGGATGGACAGCAGCTGGAAAAGTGGGAATAATGGCTCTGGAGGAAAAGCTCAGATCCCACTGGGAACAGGACAATCATCCTGGGGAAAATCCTCTTTCCAAAGGATTTTTTTCCCTCTTCCTTTGTTATCTGAGGGATTTTTCATTCTTCCAGAATTTTCCCATGTGTTGGGAGCCTTAGAATTGCTGCCTGGATCATCCTGGGTGGTCTGGGGTGGGAATGTGGGGCGGGGACAACCTCTCCTCCAGATGGAGAAAACAGCGAATCCAGGGGATTCCGCAGGGATGGATCGGATCCCTCCTCCCACCGGGATATTCTCCAAGGAATATTTCCGCGGCAGTTCTGGAATTGCAGAGGGAGGTGAAGGAGAGGACAGAATTAAATCCCAACCCACGTTCCTCGCTTTTCATTCCAGCAGGACATTCCGGGACAGTAACGCTGGAATGCCACCAGGACACCTGGAGAGAGCACACACAAACAAATCCCGGGATTTCTCCAAGCGATCCAACCCTTCCGGAGGGGCTGCGCTGGGATTCGGAGCGGGGGCGATGCTGCAGCTCTGCACAATTCCTTCTTATTCCCAAATCTCCCAGATCCAGGATGAGCCACCTGGGAATTTGGCAGCTTCCCCTATTGTGGAGGGAATTCCAACTCGGCTCCCCAAGCAGGGACTGCCCAAGGAAAGGAAAACCGGGAAAATTTCCTCCCCAAAATACAATGACAGTGGAGAATTCCCAAAGGACTGGGAATTCCCATGTGATTTTTCCCAGGATTTGGGTGTCTGCTCCTCGTGGAAAACCAGAGGCAAAGGGAGGGATCATTTTTAGGATACTTGGGAGCCTTTTTTTGGCGTAAATTGGGATTTTCCGTGGGCATTCACGCTTTTAGCTCATCCCTCATCGGTTTGCCAGGTCAAATATTTAAGGACTAAATAATAATAATAATTAATATTTAATAGTGAATAATTAATAATCGATCATTAACATCAATAATCAATAATTATCAATAATAATCAATAATTTATAGTAATAAGTGGGAGCGTATCCACAGGCAGGTGCTGCCTGAACAAACATGGAATTACCACGGGAAGGAAGCATTCCAAGGGATCCATGAGGAGTTGCTTCCCTCTTTTTTTGCCCCCACTCTGTTTCACGCGGATTTTTTTTTCCATGGAAAACGGGAGGAGCCGTGGGGAACGGAATTCCCTATTTCCACCTAAAACCGGGATCAGGGCATCCAAGGCCATCCTTTTATTCCCACGTGGTGCCAGAGGAAAAATCCCAAAGGAAGCGCTGTGGGATCCAGCCTGGCGATCCCAGGCACGGGGACAGGAGGGTCTGGAAAAGGCTCCGGGATCCGGGATGGAGGAATTGGAGGATCCCATTTTCCTTCAGGGTGTTTGGGATGTCGCACGCGTGCATCAAGGAAGGTGTATCCATAGATCCATGGGGTTTATTTTCCCCGGGAGCAGAGGCCGGGAAGCGCTGGGGGGTGGGGGGCTCTGGTGTTAAAAAGGGAATTTTTTTTTCCCTTTGGAATGTTTGCTCATCCCACAGAATTTCCCCGGTTGTTTTCCCTCCCCACTCCTCTCGGAATTCCTCCGTTTGAGGCGCGATCCAAAACCTTCCAGCCCTTCCCGAATTCCCGCGAGCAGCAAATCCAAGGATGGGGTCAAAGCGGGATCTGGCTCCAGCTCCACCTCGCGCGGAGCCAATCGGGAGCTGCTGCCATTCCCAAAAGTTATTCCCAGCCGGAGGGGCTGGGAGGGCCGGGAATGACTCAGCCCTGGCACCATCCCAGAGTTCCCAACACCTCCCAGCCGGATCGTTCCCTGTTTTCCCATTTTTCTAGCTTTTTTTTTTCCTCCAGCTGCGCCCCACCGCTTTTCCCGCTGATGTGCAGAATCCCGGGAAGGAGGTGGCCGCTGGAATGCGAAGGGAAAGGCAGGCCTGGAAACATTCCAGAGGCTCGGGAAGCGCCGGGTGGTGCCCGGCCAGGGCGGCAACCGCTGGAAGGAAAAGCAGGGTGGGATTTTCCAAAGGGATCAGCGGCTCCTCCAAGCTCTCCCTTTTCCGTGTTGCTCCAAGTTTTCCTCCCGTTGGATTTGTCCGGTTTAACTCTTCTCCCTCTTCCCGCTCCTATTTATCCAAGGAAATGGGGCTGCTTGGGAATTCAATGGGAGGAAGGCAGGAGCTGCCGGCTCCGCATCCGGGGGCTGCCGGGGGGATCAGGAGCTGCTTCCCTACTTTTTCATGGGATGGGGGAATAATCCCGGCCGAGCTGGGATTCTCCCGTCACCTCCACTGGAAAACTGATGGAGGGCTTGGAAAAAGTTTGGGAATTGGGAAGTTCGGGAAAGGGGGAAAGCAAAAGAAGCTCAAACTTTCCTGGGAAAAGTCAGGCCAGGCTCTAATTCCCTGCTGGGACTGTGGGAAGAAGCAAATCCCACCCTTTTTGGGGCATTCCTGGGATTTCAGGTTTTCCTGGAATGGGATGACCTTTGCCCCGTGCTGGTGATTTCTGTGGGAATCAATCCCTGCTCCTGGCACCGGGACATTTGGAGTTCCTGAGCTGGGAAGTTGGGAAGCGGCTGGGATCCAATCCCAAATGTGCTCCCAGATCCCTCTGGAGTTGGGATGGGGCTCAGTGGGACAGGGAATTGTCCCCAGATCTTCCCAGGATCCCAGAATCTCAGACTGGATTCCAAATTGTCCCTAAAACTTCCCAGAATCCCAGAATCCCAGACTGGATTCCAAGCAGGGAATTGTCCCTGGACCTTCCCAGAATCCCAGAATCCCAGACTGGATTCCAAGAAGGGAATTGTCCCTGGATCTTCCCAGAATCTCAGAATCCCAGACTGGATTCCAACCAGGGAATTGTCCCTAAACCTTCTCAGAACCCCAGAATCGCAAAATGGATTCCAGCTGAGGCAATTCCCTAATTCTCCTCAGATCTTCCCAGAATCCCAAGAATTGCCCCTAAGCTTCTCAGAATCCCAGAATCCCAGACTGGATTCCAAGCAGGGAATTCTCCCCAGATCTTCCCAGAATCCCAGACTGGATTCTGACCTGGGGCAGGACCTGCAGCTCCTTTTGGATTCGCTCCATAAGAACCGAGGCCGGATTAACTAATCAATTAATTCTTAATGAAAAGAATTTCGGGATCAGATCCCCGCTTAAGCCTGGCTTTAAAGCCCATCCCAAGGTTTTCTTGGGAGCCGCTTTGGGAAGCGAGGGCATCGCTCCGAGGTGGCCAAGGCGGAGCGGGCCGGGGATCCCGGCGGGATTTGCCCGGAAAGCTCGGCGCTCCCAGCACAATGCCCGATTTCCTGCTGGGAGGGACCCGGCGAGGCAGGAAAACATCGCCGCTTTTCCAGAGGCTCCGAAACTCTTCCCGAGGCTCCGAGCTCCGCTTCTCTGCTCCCTTCGGATGAATCCCATGATTTTTTTTTTTGCGGGAATGGCACCGCCATGGATTCCCGCCTCGGATCCAGCCCTGGGATGCGCCGGAGCTTCTCGAGACCTTCGGGACGAGAGCTCCGTAAATAAAGCTTGGGATTGTTGGGAATGTGGGCAGTAAAGATAAGAGCCGAGCAGAGTTTTCCGGACACGGAGAACGTATCCCGAGGCTTTTCCCGCCTTATCGCGGCTCCGCAGGGGCCGGGAGCCGCTGCCAAGGGATGTGCCAGAGCTGGAATTGCCTCCGCTGAGCTTCCCTGCCTCGGCGAGGAAAACAGGGAATGTGAAGCGAAAATTCCCTGGGCTGCTGGAAGGAAAATATCCCTTATTAAAGGAAAATATATTAAAGGAAAATATCCCTTTAATTCCACACCCTGCTCCAAAGTTTCTTCTTTTACCCCCAAACCAGGGAAGAAGCGCTTCCTTAGGGATTTAAAAGGGCTTTTCCCTCTTTTCCAGCATTACTTATCAATGTTTCCATAGGATCCTCTTCCGCGCCATGCCTATGGGCATCCGAGGCTGGATTTGCCTATGGAAAGCGAATGGATGGAGCACAGGGAATTCCGGGGCTCTGATGTAGCACTGGGAAAAGGGGAACAACCACAAAAAACATGGATTGGGATCTGTTCTCCATCCCGAGACGGGATTTCGCCGGTTAATTATGGCCAAATTCCCACATTGGAAAGGAATCAGGGATCGCGTTCCAGGTGCTCCCTCCCCTGAGGCAATTCCAAGGGTTTTAGCTTTCCCGGGAGCCGGCCCAGCTCTCCGGGTTATCTGTGGCTGCTTCCGGAGCATCCCTGTGGAATTCGGTGAAGGCCAGCGTGGAAATGGGAAGAGCCCTGCGGAAAAGCACCTGGATCCTGCCATTGTTATCCCGAAAGGAGCGGCGGGAGAAGGGTGGGGAGGAACCAGGGATGCTCCGAGCGGGGCGGGCGTTTCCAAAGGGATACAATCCTTGGACTCTGGGACACCTGCACAGCCTGATCCCAGCTGGAGGCAGCTTTCCACTGACCTCACCAGGCAAACATTCCCTCCTCTCTGTTTTGGCAGGGAATGAGGCACTGGACACGCAGGATTGAAGGAAGAATCCGTGGCAAAAAAACCCAGGAGCCTGTTCCTAAAGGCTGAGCCCATTCCCAAATCCTCCCGGGATTTTTCCCAACTGAAACCAAGCTGGATGCCTTCAGCTCCAGAACGTCCAGGGTTCCCATCCCTCTTTTTTTTTCCAAGGAATGCACCTTGTGCCGAGGCCGAGCTTCCCGTGAATTCCTCCCACTGGAGCTGCTTCATTTCCCAGGGAAACACCCCAGGTCTGGTGGGGTTTCCCCAAAATCCTCTGGAAAAGCCTTATCAGGGATACCCCGACAAGGCAGCTGGGACCGGACAGAGCCGAGATTATCCCTAGGGAATCCCATCAGGATTTTCCCCTTTAGTGGCACCTCGGCAGGACTGAAACCAGGACCAATCTCCAGGACTTTTTACAGGGAAGAGATGGAAAAGCAGCATCCCACAGCTCAGCCGATGTTTTCGGGAATGTGCAGTGCTGGCACTGCCTTTCCCTGGAGCTTTTCCCCGCCCTATTTCCCAATCTTTATTTCCTAACCTGTAGTTAGGAAATATCTCTGGATATCTCCTCTGGAATTCAGGCTATAAATTTCCCTGGCAGTTCTGGCTCCGAGCGGGAATGCCGCTGTTGGAGCTCCCACCTGGATTTCGAAAGCCATTCCCTGAGGGTGGAGAATCCGCTCCATCCTGGAGTGATCCACCCGGGATCAAACAGCCTCGGCTCCAGGGATGAGGAATGAGAGTTTTGTTTTGGTGGGATCAGCATTCCCCTCTGGAATCACTCTCCTGGTGTTCCAGCTCTTTCTTGGGGATAGTGCTGCTTGTTCTTCCCACTTTTGTGGGAAGGTGCCAAACTGGGGAGCCCAAACTCCCCATGGGAATGGCCTGGAATGTGCCCAGAGCCACTGGAAAAATCCCAAGTTGTGGTCCCAGCTCTGTTGCCATGGCAAGGAACTCTTGGATTCCATCCCGCACAGAGGGATGGAGTCATTCCCAGTGTTTCTGCCTGCTCCAACCGGGATCCCAGCAAGGACAGGGATCCTCACCTGCTTTTGAGGAGTGAGCTCCGTGTCCTCATCCTGCTTTTCCGTAGGGAAACCGTGCTCGCCTCTGCTGCCGGACACGGCGGGACCTGGCGGTCATTCCCTGCCCGGAATGCTCAGGGATGGCCAGAGCAGTTTCTTGGGAAAAGGGGATTAGAGGGAGCAGCCTCTTTCCGTCCGAGCAAACTCCAGCTCCTGCCAAGATTTCGCCGGGGAACAGCTTGAAAGGATTGGAAAAAACGCAGGGAACGCAGATCCCCGGGAGGGATCCGCCTGCTCCGTCACCGCGCACGCCAGCCGCCGTCATTCCCGCCTGGATGCCCCTTCGGGATTACTCGGGGTGAGGTGACAAATCCATGAGTGTCCCGGACGGGATGTGATCTCTGCTGGCATGTGGCAGCACAGGAATTCCCGAGCGCTGAGATCCAGCTGGGATGAGCTTCGGTTTTCCAAAGGCTGGATAAGGAGGGGATATCCTGGATCATGTGGAGCTGCTGGGCTTGGAATGGGCAAGGAAGGAAGGAGCAAGGGGATCCTCTTGCAATTCTCTTCCCAGCAAAGCGGCTTTTCCAGCTTTATTGGGAATGTTGGGAAGAAGGGAATGGTGCCAAGGCACCTTCCTCTGCTCCATTCCCAACCGCAGCTCCTGCACCTTGTCCTGGGAATTCTGGAATTCCGACCTTCCGCTTCCCTCCCTATGCGCTCCCATTTCCCAGAGGGACAAAATTCCCAGCCTGGTCCTCACAGCTCAGCCCATGCTGACCTTGTCCCAACTGCAGGAAAAGGCAGGAAAGCTTGGACACTGGCATTCCAATTGGGAATTCTGGGCCTATAAATGGCTCCCTGCTCCTATCCCAGCTCCAGGGGCGGGTCCCAAATTCCCAACTTCTTTCTCGGCAGAGGGAAGTGTGGAGTCACGTGGATCCACTCCTAAACTTTTCCCCAGCCTGTTCCCTTGGGAAGTTGGGAATGTGCATCCGCAGCATCTCTTGGATGAGCTCGGACCCCTGGACCTGGACCTATGGACACAAAAATGATGCATAAGGAATTCGAGATCTTTTTTTCCTTCCTTTCGGCTTCCTTTCCCTTTGTTTCCTTTCCCTTTGTCTTGTGGAATTAAGGAATTCTTTCCCTTCCACAGGGCAAGGAAAAACAAAACTCTGGGAAGAGTCCAAAAATAACCAGTTTGGGAAGTTCCAGCACGGAGCCTCCCTGCCTGCTCCTTTTCCATGCCTAATGACCGTGCTGGGAACGAAAACTGATGGATAAAAAGGGATTAATTGGGATTTTAATGAGCTCGGACATTCGGCCTGGGATGAGTTCCCGATGTTCCATCGGCTTCATGGGGATGGGGATGGAGCTTGGCACGGACCAAGGAGCAAAGACGGAACAAGCAACGAAGGCAGATGGGAATTTCTCCCTGGAATGGGTTGTCAGGCCTAGGAATTGCCCAGGGAGGTATGGAATTCCCATCCCTGGAGGTGTCCTGGAATTAGAGATGAAGGAGATGGGAATTTCTCCCTGGAATGGGTTGTCAGGCCTAGGAATTGCCCAGGGAGGTATGGAATTCCCATCCCTGGAGGTGCCTGGATGTGGCCCTCCCGGGGCTGGGTGACAGGTTGGACTCGACGATCCCGGAGGTCTTTTCCAGCCCCGATACTTCCATAGGATTCCGCGGGACTAAAGGCAGCCCCGCAGGCTGCAGCTGCAGCTGAGCTTCCCCAACACGCCCTGGGATGACTCATTCCAAAATTCCAAAATATTTTGCCAGGTGTTTGTTTCTCCAGGCAGCTGCTCCTCCTTCCACGTTCTCGGGCCGAGATTCCACACCCAACCTGGGACTGAAGAAGGGCATTTTCCTATCCCTGCAGGAGCACCTGGAGGCGGGAATGCTCTCCCTGAAAACACTCGGGTTCAGGCCACAGATGTAAACTGAAATTCCCATTTTTTTCCCCCCAGAATAATTTGGATTTGCAAACCGCGGTGAGCGCTCGGGAAAAATAATCACCGAAAATGTTATTGCTGGGAAGGCAGATATTTACATTCCAAAAAAAAAAAAATTGGGATCATTACGGTGGCTGAACGTCAAGAGGCTTCCGTAGGAGGACGAGAAGTTTGGGATCTTGCGAGGGAATGCTGCTTTTTTGGGGATCAGCAGAAAACCACGGCCAGCTGTTGGAAAAATATCACTTAATCCGACGCCTTTAGATTTATTTTCCTTGTAATGTTCCCTGGCGAACAGCTGGGATCAGCTGGAATTCATCCGGAATCACCTCCGTGAAATCAGCAGCTCTTTTAATCGGAGCCCTGGAACATCAGGAGTGTAAACCTGGCAAGAATTCCCTGTTTTCTTGCCAGTAGGAATAACTTTGGGGGTTGTTTTGCTGGATTTCTGCTGGCTGGGAGCAAGGTGATAATCGGGATAGATTCCCTGGGATTCACTGCATTCCGTACGGCTTCATCACGGAGTATCGAGCTGGAAGGGACCCCGTGGGGAAGAGGGGGGAATAAAAGGGATTGTTTCCCCCACCCTCCTCTCCTTTTGCTGATGGAATATTTGTTTTACATGGAACTGGAACTAAACAGGAGGCAGCTCCTTTCCAAGCGGGAAAAGCGCTCACATCCTGTCCTTTAGCCGGAGACTAAACATTATCCACCTGTGTTCCAGAGCCGGGATGGAGAAACGGGATCTTCAGGAGATGCCCCAACTATCTCGAGCGCAACGATTCCGAAATCAGTTCAAACCGTTCCGATTTGGGCTCGACCAGAAGAGTTAAAAATACACGGATCAGACCTTCGGTATTCCCTGGAATACCAGTAGGAAACCCTCGGCTTCCATGGGCAACTCCAGGGTTCGGCAAGGGTTAAAAATTTTGGGAAGAAGAAGTTTGCAAAGTGCCAACGGCTCAAAAATGTGCGATAAACAAGCAAACGAGCTGTGCCGGGGATTTATTCCGTGCCAGAAGGAAAACATCACGGATACACTCCCGGAATTTGGATTTCCATCGCCCCGACACGTCGCTTGTCAGGAGATGGCAGGGAATTAACCCCGGAGCGGCCCCGCTCCCTCTTCCCCCCGACCTTGCGGGAATACATCCGATGGCCAACACCACCAGGCGGGAACGGGCTCCCGGGAAAAATGAGGGGGAATGTCCGGAATTCACGGCCCGGAGCCAAAATCCCGGGCGCCATCGTGGCCGGGGCGGTGCTGAGCTGGCTCCGAGCTCGTTCCAGAGGGACCTTCCCAAAAAGGGGTCTTGACCTCGGTGGGAGCCCTTCCAGAGACTCCCGGATGTGTCCGAACGTCGGGAACGCCGAGCTGGTTACCCGAACGCTGGCTCCACAATCCAAGGGAACGCAGAGGGCGGGAAAGGGATTTAATTAATTAATTAATTAATTAATTTCTGATTTAATTATGCTTTATTTCATTTATTTATCGCCTTGATCCGTTAAAGCCATCAGTTTTCCGGAGCTCCAGGTGCTCGGCCCGGAGAAGAGAAGCGCTGGGACAACTCAACTGCGGCATTCCAGGGCATGAAGGAGCCACAAAAACATGGAAGGAGGCTGTTTCCAAGGGATGGAGTGATGGGACGAGAGGGAATGCTTTCCCACTGACACAGGGCAGGGACAGATGGGATATTGGGAAGGAATCCTTCCCTGTGAGGGCGGGGAGGCCCTGGGATAGAATTCCCAGAGAAGCTGTGGCTGCCCCTGGATCCCTGGAAGTGTCCAAGGCCAGGCTGGATGGGGCTTGGGATAGTGGGAGGTGCCCCATGGCAGGGGGTGGCACTGGGTGAGTTTCAGTGTCCCTTCCAAGCCAAACCATTCCATGGTCTTGGAATCTGATGGCTGGACTCTGGATGATCCTAAAGGCCTTCTCCCATCCCTCCTTGGTTTGCACCAGTGTCCAGTTTTTTCCCACCAGAACCTTGCTGGGAATGAAACCTCGCTGCTTTTGGGGATTTGAGAGCACGGACTTGCCTCCATTCCCGGTGGTTTTCGAGCGACAGCAGGATCCTGGATGCGTTCCGCTGGGATATCCCGAACTCCTGCTCCTTGAGAGCGAACACGAGGGGAAGAATCCGTGGGATGTTTGATTTGGAGCACAGTGCCATGCCGGAATTCCTTATGGAGAACAGGACGAGAGGCTGAGCGGCGCTCGCTGCTGACACACGGAGCTGTGCATTCCATCGGGATGCTGGAATTTGCATCCTCAGCCCGTGCTGAAAGCTCCGTCCCTGTTTTGGGGATGAACCGGAGGCTTGCTTGGCTCCCGGGAAAAGGCTTTTGGAAGCTCTCCCTGCAGATGTCTGTGGTCGGATTCCTCTGGATCACAGGGATGAGCAGGGCTGCAGCCCGGGCTGCTCTTCGCCAAGTCTGCAGCATCCTCTGCTGGAGCCCTATGGAAGGGATATCCATCCAGGGAAAACACGCCAGGATGTTTCCTTGGATATTTCCAAGATATCCCCCAGCTCCACTGGGAAGAGCCGAAATCGCCCTGGTGCCGCTTCCTGCTGGGCTCCAGGGGGAAGGAGCCTGGGATCTGGGGACATTCCCATCCCGTGCTTTGCTGGGAGACGTCCTGGCTGACCTCGATGGATCAGGAGCAGAACCTGACGGGCAGGGCTGACTCCCAGTTTTTCCCCTTTTCCCGGTTTTAGTCACCACAATCAAAGCCTGAGGGATTTCTCCACTCCCATCCAAAGGAAGTGCTCCGATAAGATCTGAGTTCCCAGGCTCTGATTCTTTCCCGGATTTTGTTGTTTTGGCTTAACAGGTTGTTTTATTTCGCCATCCTGGCGCCTGGAATGCTTCACCCACTGCCCAGGATTGGCATCTCTGGCGGCCACCTCCTGCATGTTTCATCCCTCCTGCTGAAATTCCAAAATTATGGATTGGGAAAGAGCAGTGACGATGCTCTTCCTTCTCTCTCCCCACAGGAGAGCCATGGAGAATTCCATGGGTTCTAGGGAGCTCCTGAAGTGCATCCGAGCACCCGAAACATCTCTTTACAAACAAGACCAGGGACAGAGGGCGGCATGAAATCCAGCCTTGGGAAAATTCCTCCTGGCATGGAGACAGGGATACAGCCCAGCGGTGTGCCCAGAAATTCCCTCCATCCTTGAGGGATCCGGACTAAATTGTCCGGGAGACTCCCAACTCCTCTGGGCCAGAGCAGCTGAGCACTCCGGTTTTCTGATAAAGGAAAAGCAAACACCATTCCCAAGTGCAAAGTTACAGGAATATTATCCTGACATTTCCGATGTGGATCGCTCCTATCGCTCCTTGCTCTTCCCGCTGCGAGAGCTGTGTCTGGACAATAGAAACATTCCCTGGCTACAAATAAAATAATCAGGATTGATAAACGTGGATAACACAGATGTCTGCCTTTCCCGATTTATTTTTTTCATGAAGGAATTTATTTTACATTTCCTCAGGGAATTGCAGCCATCCAACACTTTGGCGAGCTGTTAAAATGCAAAGATTAAAACCTGCACTTAGGTGGGGAAAAAAACGCTTCCAAGGAGGAATTTACCTTGGAAAAAATGTTGGCGTGCTCGGCAGCCCACTTTAAAATGATTTGATGTGATAAATGACAGGAATATGGGATCAACCAGTGGGAAACAGGGAGACCCTGTGCTCCTCCTCGTCCCAGATTTACCCCACTACAGCTCAGAGCTTTACACTGGTTTCTACAAACACCTCTCTTAACTCCGGGCGCGGATCTCCCAGTATCCAGGGAGTATATCCCAGTATCCACGGTGGATATCCCAGTATCCAGGGAGTATATCCCAGTACCCACACCGGGAGAGGCTGAGGAGCTGCCACAGCAAACCGGGCGCTTTAAGTAGCATCCCCGAGGTCACCTAACCTGACGAAACCCGGCTTTTTGAAAGCGTGAAAACAAACCGTTTCCAAAACGGCTCGTTTTGGGAGCGGTTTTTGCCGATTCCCGTGGGTTTCAGAAGGCGATTGGGGGGGGTTTTAAGGGTTTTTTTAATTCACTTTTGTGGGAACGCCCTGCCCTCTCTCAAGATGGCGGCGGCGCGGAGGCGCTGAGGCCGCGGCCGCCATGGCGCTTTCGGGCGGGAGCCGGCGGAGGCGGCGGCGGGNAGTCCCGGGCGGCGCCGCCGCCACCTCAGGGAGCGCTCCGGGGACCGACCCCTCACGTCCCTCCGCCTCGGCCAAAACATTCCCGGTCCCCGCTTTCCTTCCAGCGCTTCCCGCATTTCTGCGGTCAAAATCTTGGCGGCTGCGCTTAAAATCCAGAGGATGATGCCGGCTGTGCCAGCGGCACAAGGAGCAGCGGCGGCATTCCCGTAGGATGGTGAGCGTCGGTGCTGTTCCAGCCTGGAATTCCTCGGGGGAGGAGCCTTTCCAGGGGTGTCCCGAAGGTAACGTGGTTAGGGAGAAATCCGAGTGCTCCGTGTTTAAAAAATAAAAAAAAAAAAAACCACCCAAACTTTAGGAGTTTTGGAGGAATTTAGCCAGCAGTTTGCTGGAGGGAGAACGGAAACTCTCTGGAGCACAAATCGAGATTTTCCTGGAGGATAAATGGGGATGGGCGGGGGGGCGTGTTCATGGAGATTTATTCTGGACCATAAATAGGGATGCTCTGGAGCATCAATGGAGATTTTCAGGTGGATAAAAGAGAAATTTTTCTGTCGGGTAAATGAAGGTGGTCCCGAGGATAAACTGGGATTTTTTCATTTTTTTTCTCTCTGGAATATAAAGGGAGATTCTCTGAAGAATAAATGGAGGCTCTCTGGAGAATAAATGGAAATTCTCTAGAGGATAAATTGAGATATATTTTTTTCCCCCTAGAGGATAAATGGGGATGCTCTGGATGTTCCTCAGCTTATCCAGACATCTCCAAGCAAGCCGGAAACTTGTTGCAATTCCCGACCTGCCTGATTTGGTGGATCTGCATCGTGTAGGAATTCCTGTGAGGAATTTTCCAGGGGATGAGCATGATTGAGGAACTCCAGCTGTTATTTTTGTCCTGCCAAGATAAAGATATTTTTATTATCACAATTCCACCCTTTTATGACCCTTACACCATCAGTATTCCAGGGATTCTCACTTTGATCCCTGCTGGAGCCCTTTGTTGTACATGCCCGTGCAGCTACAGAGAGTTTAAAGGAATCTTTCCCAGGGAAATAAAGGAAGGAAAAACTTCCTCTTCCCTCCCCTGAAGAGAAACTTAAGATCTCACTGGAAAGGCTTGAGGGAAAAATCAAGTAACCAAGGCTCGTGTATCCTTGGCAAAAAGCAGGGTGGGTTGCTATGGATAACGGGAATTTTATTTTGGGAATATTTAGTCCCACGCTAGAAAACCTCTTCCTTTTCAGTGGGAATTATTTTTGGGGGAAAAACAATATAAAAAGGTACAAATACAAATATTTTCTTGGAGATTCAGACTGACCAGTTGGGCTTTATTTTTTAAAGGAGTTGTCCTAATTCCAGACATACCCAGTTCCAGCTGCGCCCGTTCCAATTCCTTACCAGGAGCTCCGTAGTGGAATTGGAAGTACGGCTTGAGCTTTGCATAGTTTCTCATGCAATTAAGGCATCTTTGCAATTAATCTCTTGGGTTAATTCTGCTGGCTGCCGATCTTGCACACACGTGCACTTTGCGGAAGTATTTATTCCCAAATTTCCAGGGGAAAAGCTGGGAAGAAGTCACAAACAGATCCATAAATTGGTGGGTTGGAATGGGGTTTTTTATTTAAATCCTTGGGGTGAGCATTCTGGAGGCTTAGGGATTCGGCAGGACTTTGGAAAACTAAAGGTCAGCTTCCGAGTGGGAAGAGAAAACATAAATCTCAGGTTTTCCTGAAGGAAAAAACAGTGGGAATTGATGGATTCGTGGGAAGATGCTTCAGTTGGTGGTCGGGGGGCAGGGAGTTTAATCCAGAAGCAACTGAACTCGGAGAGGATCTTGGAACTTATCTCTCCCATCGGGCTCAGTGTCAGATCCCAGTGTTAGAGGAGCTCCCATGGGATCTTATCACAGCTGGGAATCTCGCTGAGGAGCAGCAGGGAATTAGCACAAGCTGCTCTCATTGATTTCTCCGAGCGCTGAGCACAAACCGGGATTTCCTGGCTGGAAAACACGGAGACAGCAGCTCCAGATTTCTGGAGGAAGCTCCTGTGAATTTTGGAGCCGAACCTCTGGATCTGCACTGCTTCCAGCGTGCTGGAGCTGTGTCTCCACGTGGGAACAGCTGGGTTGGGAGCATTGCAGAGGTGCCTGCTGGCTATGGGAATTACACAGTGGGAACCTGGATGTGAGCAATCTTTTTCCAGGAGAATTTAGAGGAAGCTCCTTTGCCCACATTCCCCCAATATCCCGCTCCCGGGTGAGGGGTTAGTTGAGGTGGTGGTGATCCATGGAAGGCTGCGGTTCCACCCGTGTGGGGGTGAACGAGGAATTAGGGCGTGGAATTCCGCCGGACCTTCCCTGCCGTGCTTAAAGGGAAGGGCAGGAACAAGCATTCCAACATTCTTCTCTTTCTTCCCAGCAGGATGGAGAAGAAGAAAATCCGGATGAAGTCCAAGGTTGCTGCTCCCAACCTGCTGAGGGCTCTGCATTCCCTGTACCGGCTCGGGCACCTGTGCGACGTGACGGTGCTCACGCAACACCTGGGAATCCAGGAGGAATTCCTGGCCCACAAAGCCGTCCTGGCAGCTTCCAGCAACTACTTCAAGGGGCTTTTCCTGCACCAGGAGATGCTGGACGCCAAGGAGTGCACGGTGACTCTGCAGGACATCTACACCGAGGAGTTCACCTCCTTCCTGGAGTTCGTCTACACGGCAGAGGTGGAGATCGAGGCGGGGAAGCTCCAGCGGATGAAGGAAATAGCAGAAAGGCTGGAATGCCAGGATTTGGTCGACATCTGTGAGGAAGTGAAGGCGGAGGGCAGGACGGGCTTGGATCTGAGCCTCCACCTGAAAGGGCAGCGGGGTGAAAATGGGGGATCCCAGTGGCCTCGCATCCAGCAAGAGGAGAACCCCGGGAGCTCTTCCCAGGTCGTGGCCATTCCCGTGCAGAGGAGACTCTGGGATAGGCAGAAACACAAAGAGCTGCTGGTGGGCTACGAGCTCGTCGCAGGCCAAGCTGGAGGCCCGGAGCAGGAGGCCACGACTTCTCCAGCCCCAAAACCCCGGCCGGCAGNNGGCCTGGCCGTGCCGGTCCAGAGCCGCGCCGGGGATGGGCCCTACAAGTGCCAGCGCTGCCCCGCCAGCTTCGCCCGCAGGGCTGCCCGCGTCTCCCACCTCAGGTACGGCATTCCCGGGGGGAACGCGCCTCCTCGGAGCTCCAGGGTGGAGCCCTCCCTGCCTCGGCTCTGGAATTCTGTGGATCCGGCGCGAAGCGTGTTGGAATCAGGATTTTTCTGTCAGCCCAACAGTGCGGATGACTGGACTGAGGTCTCCCAGACTGGGGAATTTAAGGGATTTCCCATTGGATTAAGGGGGACTTGTGTAACTGGATTTCTTTGGAATCCTCAGATCTGGGGTTTTGGGTAGGAATTTCGCGTCTCTGTCTAGGCATTCAATCTCTATTTCCTTTGGTTTAAATCCATGATTCCATGGCCTGGGAGGAAAAGTCCATCCTACATTCTGGCTCAGGGTACCAAATACAGCTCCTAACGAACTGAGGCACTTTAATTGTCTTTAATTACCTGCTCCAGCTCTTCCCCAACTCTCCCTATTTTCAGGCTTTCCTGAAACACGCTGGGAATTTCTTAAATGGCCCAGTTCCAAGGAAAGGACTCTTCCCCCGAGGCCTGGATTGAAACGATTAAACAATTAATGAGTTTCAATTAAGCTTAACAGAGTTGTGCTCTGTTTTTAACAGGAAAACCCACGAGTCTGGGCCAGAGAGGAAACTCCTGCCTGTCTATTGGATGGTGGTTCCACCCACCCGCAGCCTGAACCCCGCGAGCCGTGGCGAAGATCCCAATGGAGAGACTTGGGATGGGACGCCGGAAGCCTCAGGGTGTGAGGAGGAAGATCCCGGGAATTCATCTGATACTGAAGCAGAAAGGAGCGAGGAGCGAGAGGAACAGAGGCAGGAATCCCAGGAAGATGAAGGAGGGAAGGAAGATGAAGGTGGGATGAGCGTGAAGGGCGAGGAGCAGGGACACTACGACACGGGATACTCGGAAGTCGAAGGAAGCAGGGACAACGAGGAACATCCTGAGGAGAAGGAAAAGGAGGACGAAGCCTCCAGAGAGAAGCACAGCGAGGAACCCAGAGCGGGGATTAAACTCAAGAAGGCCAACAAGAAACCCGTCTGCGTGATCCACTGCGACAAGTGCCAGGAGCAGTTCGCTTCCCGGAAAAAGTACGCGGATCACTGCCGGGAGGCGCACCAGAGCCTGCCCGGCAAGGCGTTCCGGTGCGAGGTGTGCGGCAAGGCCTTCGCCAGCCGCGCCAGCTGGAAGGAGCACCGTGCCTGCGTCCACAGCGAGGAGAGGAGCTTCTCCTGCGGCCTCTGCCAGGCCACCTTCAAGAGGAAGCGGGACGTGAGGACGCATTCCCTGCGGAAGCACGAGGGCGGGGCCAGGCGGCCGCTGTGCTCCGTGTGCGGGAAGCTGCTGAGCTCCCGCACGGCGCTGGTGTTCCACATGCGCACGCACACCGGAGAGAAGCCCCACGAGTGCGGCGTGTGCCGCGCCCGCTTCGCTCAGCCTTCCCAGCTCAAGATCCATACCAGGTCAGTCGGGATGTCGTGCTCGGTGGGATCCGCGGTGAATTCCCCTACGCGGCCCCGTGCTGCGTTTCCCGTGGTCAGGATTTCGACACGGATACCCCTGTCCAAACTTGCAAGGGATATCCGTCATTTGGAAACGCCCATGGTGACCCTCAGTGACAAAGAGTGAGTCGGGGATCCCGGAAAAAGGGGTCCTGAGCCGTGCTCACCCTCGGAGCAAGGAATTGCCATGGGATTTCGACT
This sequence comes from Erpornis zantholeuca, assembly GCA_013400515.1. Taxonomy (NCBI): domain Eukaryota; kingdom Metazoa; phylum Chordata; class Aves; order Passeriformes; family Timaliidae; genus Erpornis; species Erpornis zantholeuca. Next base: position 51,128 of record VZTN01010672.1, read on the forward strand.
CCGCGTACAACTCCAAATGCACGCCGCTCAGCTGGAGCTCGGCGGGATGAGTTGCTCCACGGTGGTGTCTGTGTGGATGTGTCTTCTCCCAGGAGAGGGTGAATCATACCCTGGAATTTCCCATCTTTCTCCCTAGCGGGATTGATGATAGTCCTTTGTCCTGACAGCTCAGAATCAGGAATGATTTTGGACGTCATCCTGTTTGGGTTGGACTAAGTTAAGGCCAGACCTTAGGCTCAGATTTTTCTGATTCTCCGTCATCCTCTGTCCTTTTCCCTTCTTTCTCCTTTCCCGTGCCCTGAGCTATGACTCCTGGAAAAAAAAAAGGTGGAGTTTGCAGGGCCTGAAAGGTAAATTTTAAAATGGGAATTTTACTGCTGGAGCGTAGCGCCCGTACCTGGAAACATTCCCGAGGGAGCAGAATGTCCTTTTCCCACCGCACTGAAAACCCAAACACGGTTTCAAATCCGGTGTTTTCGGGATCCGGACCTAGGGAATTACTGACCCCTTGTGTTTTGTGTCCGTCAGATCCCACACTGGGGAGAAGCCCTACGTCTGTGAGGACTGCGGCGCTTCCTTTGCCGACAAGGGGAAACTCACCGGCCACAAGAGGACGCACACAGGTGGGAATGAAATATTCCAGGCGGTTTCTCCCGCCCTTTTCTCGTTTCATGGCTGGGAATTGCTGGGACGTGGAGAAAAATGCCCTTGGAACTCACAGAGGAGTGTCTGAGGGCCGGGAAGGAATTAGTGGGGATAGAAGGACTTTAGCCTGGGGGAAAGAAGGAGGCTCTGGAGGGACTTTGTTGCTCTGCGCAATTCCCTGATGGGAGACGGAGGGGATTTGGGCTCTGCTCCCAAGGCACAAGTGATGGGATGCAAGGAACAGCCTCTAGCGGTGCCAGGGGAGGTTCAGGTTGGAAGTCAGGAAGACTTCCTTCCCGGAAAGAGTCGCCAGGCATTGGAATGGGACGGAGTCCCCATCCCTGGGCGTGCTCCGGGAACACCTGGCCAAGGTGGGGATCGCACACAGGTCAGCCTCGATGACCTGGGAGGTCTTTTCCCGCCTGGATTCTGCAGTTTGCAGAGCAGCTCCGAAGGCCTCCGGGAGAATTCCCGATCCCCAAGCCTTCCCTTCCCGCAGGAGAGCGGCTGTTCCGCTGCGACGTGTGCGGGAAGCGCTTCGCCTCCAACGAGTACCTGAAGTGCCACCGGCGCTGCCACCTGGGAGCCAGGCCCTACAAGTGCCAGGTGTGCGGGAAAGCCTTCGGCCTCCGCGCCTCCCTGGCCCAGCACGGAAACATCCACGCAGGTAATTCCGAGGCCGGGAAAAGGGAGCGGGGGCGGCACGGCGCTTCCCGGCGGGGACGGGAATGTTTCATCCCGAATTTTGGGGGATCCCTGGATGGCCGAGGTTGGGAGAGAGCTCTCCAAGCCGTGCCTGATGCCTCAAGCATTGAGTGCCACGTCCAGGCCTTCCCTGGACGCCTCCAGGGCTGGGAATTCCGTTGGGAAGCAGGGCTCATCCCAAGCCTGGTGGTATCCTACAAAACCAAGGCCTGGCTTGCACAGCATAGGATTTGGAGTAGAGGGTGGCCATAGCCTTGGCAAAATTCGGGAAGCACTTCTCGCGGAACAATTGGGATTGGAAGGGACCTTAGGGATGGTCCCATTATCCCGCTATCCCAGGCTGCTCCAAGCCCCGTCCAACCTTGGATAGTTGCAGGGAAGAGGCCGCGGAGCCTGCCGCCGCCTCCTAACCCCCCGCGTTCTCCGGGATGGTTATTCCCAGAGAGGCGTCCCTACTTCTGCGAGCAGTGCGGGAAGGCCTTCACCCAGCCGGGAGCGCTCCGGCGGCACCAGCGCATCCACACCGGGGAGAAGCCCTACAAGTGCCGGGCCTGCGAGAGGACCTTCACCGACATGTCCACCCTGCGCCGGCACGCGGCGGTAGGACATCCCGCGGGATCTTCCCGCTCCTCCGTGCCACCTCCGGGGTGCCCATGTCACCCTGGGAGCCGGGAGTTTCCAGCCCTCCCTCCGGAGTTGTAGGGCAGGGGCGCGAGCTGCCATCTTGGATTGTGTTCCCGGAGTTTGTGGGATTTTCCTCCGGCAGCACAGCCAATCTAGGTTGTGGAGCCAATCCCAGGGAAAGAGCCGCCATCCCTGGAAGTGGATGCGGCAATTCCCGACAGTCACCAAAGGCTGGGCTCCCATCGCCGAGAGCTTTTCCGAAATGATCCCGTGAAAACGGTTGAGGGAGGGCTCGGGATTCGAGGTGCTTTTTATGGATGAGCCGCAGGGTCTCCGATGCTTCGACCCTCCTTCCAGCCCCACAGCACGATGGTTTATCCGACCTCATTCCACACATTCCTAGGGATCCACACGCTGGATAACACTGAGCTCGGCGCTTCCCAGAGACCTCCGGGTCCTGGAAGTGACAGCAAAGACAGAACAGGAGGTTCCCCTCCAACTCCAAGTTCATATTTTGCCTGAAATTCCAGCTGATTTTGGCAGCATTCCATGGCAGCAGAGCCAGGAATTCAGCACTGAGTTGGCAGAGGAGCCTTGTTTGCATTCGAGTTGAGCCTTGGAGCATGGAGTTGTCCCGAAATCCTGGGATTCAGTTAAATATTTGGGAGTTAAAAATCCGATCGGATTGTTCTCCTGTCTCACTCCCTTTTCTCATCCCCAGATCCACGACCGGAACGCTCACTGGAGGAGCTTCCTGATCGACCTCACGCCAAAAAAAGATCACAACTGGTCCAAAATCGCCACTTTTGCGGAAGCGCATCCGGGAGGAGATTCCGTGCCGGAAATTTGGCCACTTGGCCACGGGAAACTTTATAAACCGGAGAGCGTGAAAGCAGCAGCACGTGGGGCACCTGGGGACACTGGGGACACCGATCCCTCCCTTCCATTTTAGCCCCAGAAATGGGCGCTCGGAGGCGGAACGCTGGGAATTATCCTTTGGAATGCAGCGATTCATTCCCCCCCACACACTCCCCCGTGGTCGCTGCAGCTGCCCGGGGAGCTGGATTATGGCTAATAAAGGGGTAATTCCTCATGAGGGTATTTATTCCAGTGAAGTGTTTCGATCTGTCCAGAGGTTTCTTTTTCCCGAAGCTGTGGGAGCATCCCATTGGGAATGGGCGGTGTTTGTGTGTGTGTGTGTGTTCATACAAACGCAGCGCGGTGCCGCCGCTGTAAATCACCAGCTCCTCCTTTAATAAAGCTGTCGCTGCCGCCCAGCCCGTCCCTCCTTCATTCGCCCGGATTTTCTTGGGGAAAACGCCGGGATTTGGGAATGCCGAGG
>VZTN01010672.1:59372-94953 GCA_013400515.1 Erpornis zantholeuca
TGTGGAATTCAGCCCTGAGTCCATCCCAAATCCCTCTTTTCATGGGCCTCCAAAATCCTTGCTTTCCTGTGGGGCGCAGCCCTCAGGGCCTCCCAAATCCCTGCTTTCGTGTGGGGCGCGGCCCTCAGGGCCTCCCAAATCCCTGTTTCCATGAGCCTCCCAAATCTCTGTTTTCATGTGGGGTTCAGCCTTCAGGACATGCCAAATCCCTGTTTCCATGTGGGGTGCAGCTCTGAGGGCTTCCCAAATCCCTGTTTTCACCTGGAGTGCGGCCACGAGCATTCCCAATCCCTGTTTTCATGTGGGGCGCGGCCCTGAGCATTCCAAATCCCTGTTTTCCCCTCAGAGTGGATGCAGCCCTCAGGGCCTCCCAAATCCCTGTTTTCATGTGGAATTCAGCCCTGAGTCCATCCCAAATCCCTGTTTTCATGTGGAATTCAGCCCTGAGTCCATCCCAAATCCCTGTTTTCCTGTGGGTTTCGGCCCTCAGGGCCTCCCAAATCCCTGTGGGGTTCAGCCCTCAGGACCTTGCAAATCCCTGTGCGGTTTCCATGTGGGGTGCGGCTCTGAGGGCTTCCCAAATCCCTGTTTTCCTGTGGGGTTCAGCCCTGATTGCATCCCAAATCCCTTTTTTCATGGGCCTCCCAACTCCCTGTTTTCCTGTGAGGTTCACCCTCAGGACATCCCAAATCCCTGTGTTCCCCTCACACCTCGCGTGGGCCCGGCCTGTGCTGCGGAGAAATCCGGGCGGGATTCCTCCCGAGCACATCCTTAGACTCCATACAAAGACAAGCGTGGAAATATTTGGGAAGAACCTGGCGGGGATTTCCACGGGAGAACGGCGGATTCGGGGGCGAAGCCGGGAAAACAAGGGATCTGGGAACAGGAGGAGGCGGCGCCTCAGCGATGTCGCCCACACGGAGCGGATCCGTCTGTCCCGCGGCAGGGGAAAAATCATCTCTGAGGGGTTTCAGCCTGATTTTATCAGGATTTTATCTCCTCCAGGGCATTTTGATAAGGGAAAAATCATCTCTGAGGGGTTTCAGCCTGGTTTTATCAGGATTTTATCTGTCCCAGGGTGTTTTGATAAAGGACAAATCATCTCTGAGGGGTTCAGCCTGATTTTATCCCTCATTTTACCTGTCCGAGGGCAGAGCCCTTTTCATGAGGGCAAAAATCATCTCTGAGGTGCTTCCACCTGACTTTATCAGGATTTTATCTGTCCCAGGGCATTTTGATAAGGGAGACATCATCTCTGAGGGGTTTTAACCTAATTTTGCCCTGAGACAGGTAAAATAAGGGATAAAAGTCATCTCTGAGGGGTTTCAGACTGAATTCAAACTGATTTTATCAGTATTTTTTCTCCTTCAGGGCATTTTGATAAGGGAAAAATAATCTCTGAGGGCTTTTAACCTGATTTTCTCCCTTATTTTGTCTCCCTCAGGGCATTTTTATGAGGGGAGAAATCCTCTCGGAGGGGAGTTAAACCTGATTTGTTTTTGTTCTCCTGTTCCCAAAGCCCTTCCCAGGAATTTTGAATGCTGGAAACTCAGCACTGCCTTAATGTGGGCACGCTGGGAATTTCTCATCCTTTAGGATACCTTTTCCCCCGTGGATGTGCCTCTCCGGGAAAGCTTTCCCTCAGGATCGGACGGCGCAGCCTGGAGGGAATTCTCCAAATTCACCTGGGAAAATTCCGTTTTGCCGGCACCTCCTTGGCTGTGGGCGTCGATCCCAGGCGGGAATTGCGGGAACCCAGGGCTCCTCCTGGAGTTTTGATGGAGTTCTGAGCGTTCCTTTCTCCTCGCAGGATCCACACGGGAGAGAAGCCCTTTGTGTGCGACGAGTGCGGGGCCCGCTTCACCCAGAACCACATGCTCATCTACCACCGCCGCTGCCACACGGGTGAGCCCGGAAAAGCGGGAAAAACCAATCCCAGGCCTTCCCAGGGAAGCGGGAAATGCCGCCTTTGCTCCGTGTTTTCATGGACAAAGTGAGGGGTTGTCGTCTCTGAGGTGGGATTTGCCCGAGAAAGGTTCCCCCGAGGATATCCCGTGGTTTTAAGCTGAGGGGAGGGTTGATTTCCATGGGATTTTTGGGAAGAAATGCCTCCCTGGAATAGTTTTCCCGGAGAAGCTGTGGCTGCCCCGTCCCTGGAATTGTTCCAGGAGTGCCTTGGAGCAATCTGGGATAGAGGAAGGTTTCCCTGTCCTTCTGGGGATACCTCTGGGTGACCTCTAAACATGCCCCACAGCGAGGCCACGCTCCGGAACTTCTGTGGGATACTTGAGAGCATTCCCAAAGCTCTGCTGGTTTAACCCTCCTTTTCCCCTCTTTTTTTAGGGGAAAGGCCTTTCATGTGTGAAACCTGTGGGAAGAGCTTCGCTTCCAAGGAATACTTGAAGCACCACAACCGGATCCACACGGGATCCAAGCCCTTCAAGTGCGAGGTTTGCTTCCGGACCTTCGCCCAGCGGAATTCCCTGTACCAGCACATCAAAGTCCACACAGGTAGGATGGATTTGCTCCTTTTCTTGGACACACCCCTCGCCACAGCAATATTCCAGCCAGGAATTCTCAGCCAGGTCTTTCCCCCACGCGCACGGCTTGACGTGCAGCGTTCTCCCCTTCTCCCACCAGTCCTGCGTGACAGCAATTCCCTGGAATGCTTCCAAAGGCTGTGGAGAGGCTTTAATAACCTCTCAGGATCATGGGTGATGATGGAGAGCTCTGGTTTAGCTCCGAAGGTTTAGCTGGGGAAGGAGGAAAACGGGATCTGTTTCCAAACAGGGAGTTTGTGGTGTGTTCGGAGCGATCCCAGGGCTGGGAGTGGCTCCGGGGGGGGAGTGTTGGTTCTTGATCAGAGAGGAGTGAACAAAGAGGAGGAGCACTTGGATTCTGAGTCTAATGGAAAATCTGTGGAAAAACAGCAGCACAGCTTTATGGGGCTGGGAGGAGCTTGGGTGAGGGCATTCCTACCGCCGGGATGTCCTCCCTGTGCGTTCCCTGCCATCTGGGGCTTGCCGGGCACTCCCGAGCCCCTTCCCAGCCCGTGTCCCACGCCGTGTTCCCAGGGGAGCGGCCCTACTGCTGCGACCAGTGCGGGAAGCAGTTCACGCAGCTGAACGCGCTGCAGCGGCACCACCGCATCCACACGGGCGAGAAGCCCTTCATGTGCAACGCCTGCGGCCGCACCTTCACCGACAAATCCACGCTGCGCCGACACGCCTCGGTACGATCCCGCCATCCCCGGGTGCCATCCCTCAATCCCGCCATCCCCGGGTGCCATCCCTCAATCCCGCCATCCCTCTCTGCCATCCCTCAATCCTGCCATCCCTCCCTGCCGTCCCTCAATCCCGCCATCCCTCCCTGCCATCCCTCAATCCCGCCATCCCTCAATCCTGCCGTCCCTCAATCCCAGTGCACCTCAATACAATCCTGCAATCCCAGTGCACCTCAGTACAATCCCACAATCCCAATGCACCTCAGTACCATCCCACAATCCCCCACACCTCAGTACCATCCCACAATCCCCCACACCTCAGTACCATCCCACAATCCCAGTGCACCTCAGTACCATCCCACAATCCCGACATGCCAGGAGCATGTCCCAGGGACCGCCATGCCTCGGAGCCGCCACGTTCTGACGGATCCATCGCGGAGGGGACTTCCGGTTCTGATGGAAGTGTGGGTTAGGTGGGATGTTGGGAAGGAATTCTTCCCTGTCAGGGTGGGGAGGCCCTGGCAGAGTTTTCCCAGAAATCCTGTGGTTGCCCCTGGATCCATGGAAGTGTTCAGAACCCGGCTGGACAGGGCTTGGAGCAGTCTGGGATCATGGGAGGTGTCCCTATCCATGGCAGGGGGTGGGACTGGATCACCTTTAAGGTCCCTTCTCACCCAAACCATTCCATGACCCCAAAACAAAAACCTTTCCTACCAGCATCAAATACAGGGTGGATCCAAGCTTTTCCTTGTTATCCCGTACATCCAGCCTCTCTCTCCTGGTTGTTCCTTTGCAGATCCACGATAAAAACACCCCCTGGAAGTCCTTCCTCGTCATCGTGGAAGGAGCGGCCAAGAACGACGAGGGGCACAAAACGGAGCTTCCCGACGAGGAGTACGAGGTGTCCCCCAAAATCCCGGAAAAGCTGCTGGCCTTCCCAGAGAACAGCCCCTACCAGAGCCTGGCAGCCGGCCCGGGAAGCGGGAATTCTGGCACGGACTGTAAGGCCTCGGGAGCGCAGGAATCCCTGCTGGGAGAGCTCACCGTGCTCCACCCGCAGACAGGCTCCGGGCAGCCCCAGCTCCATGCCCTGGTGAACATGGAATAATTTGGGATTGCCTCCCGCTCCGTAGGCTGCACCCCTTGTACAGTCCTTGGCCTGAGGGAAGCTGGTGGTGGGAAGCTGGGAAGGAGTGGATTTCCAGCTTTCCTCTGGAAATTCCTTCCCCGGCTCCATCCTCTGTGGTTGGGCAGGGTGGCACCACTCCAGGGAATCTGTGGGAGTCGATTCCCTGGGAATTCAGGGGGTGGCTCAGGGACCTCGGCGGTGCAGGTTTGTTTTCCAGGGAATTCAGTGCCACATGGACAATTGGGAGGACCGATGTCTCTCCATGACATTCACTGCGTTTTCCCCAGTGGAATTTCATCCAGGAAAAGTCTGGCTACATTTGCTTTTCAGGAAGTGTTGGTTTCTCTCTGCTTTTGCCAAAGATCCCAAAGAGTGGGAGCAGCTTTGGAGTTTCATTCCCGGAGTTCAGAGCCTCTGAGCAGCACAGAGGGGCGGGTGGGAGCCAAGTGCTGCTTCCTTGGTTTTGCAATTCCATGGAAGCTGGAGCACTCTGGCACTTGGATCACTTCTCACCTTCCAGCTGCTCCAGCTCCCATGGATCCGGGCACTTAGGAGACCAAAACATCTCCTGGAAGAAGTCTGGGAAAAGGGAAAAGGCTCCCTTCCAAGGCTTTTCCCACTCCCTTTTGGTGGGGTAGGATTTGGGGGATTTTCCCTGGGCGGGGAAGCAGCCTTGGAGCGTTGGCTCCGCAGCTCACTGCTCCGGTTCCACGCTGCAAACCTCGGGATCAGCTTCCCAGTGCCAAACCCGCAGCTTTTCCCGCTCCTCTTCCCGTTTCCTTGCCTGCTCCTGTCATACTCCCATCAAAATTCCTCAGCTGAACCCGGGAGCAGAACTTTGGGAAAGGTAAGCACAATCCAGTGAGGTCCAGCAATAAAGACCACAGAGCTGTTTTTTGGGATAAAGGGATGGTGGAGGTGTTCTCGTGGAATTGGAAACTAGGAATAAGGGAATTTTTGAACAGGAGGACATTTCCAAGAGGATGTCTTTGAGATATTTATTCCTGCTGGAGCTCAGTGATTCCCAGTGGAGTGAAAGGGGTTGTAGATATATTTAAAGGCTGAGCAGTTGGATCCGGGAATGTTTTGTACTCTGGGAATATACGGAAGTGAGTTAGCTGTTTGAGCTGTTCCTATTAAAATATGGACTATGGAGACCTCCCAGTGACTCAGTCATGTCCAGTGGGATACTTTGGGATATTGACAGGCTGGGAAAGTCCACCTGGAGAAGATTCCCTGGACACCTCAGAAGGGGCCTGCAGGGAAGTGGGAGGGATTCTTCAGCGGGAATTGCAGTGACAGGACAAGAGGGAGGGAATGGCTTCCCAGAGGGAGTATTTAGATGGGATACAGGGAAGGAATTCTTCCCTGTCAGGGTGGGGAGGCCCTGGAAGAGTTTTCCCAGAGAAGCTGTGGCTGCTCCATCCCTGGAAGTGTCTGAGGGGCTTGGAGCAAGCTGGGATGGTGGAAGGTGTTCCTGGAACGGGATGAGCTTTAAGATCCCTTCCCACCCAAACCATTCCATAATTCCAAGCCGGAATTAAAGAAATCACGACACCTCCCATCCTCCATCATCCCACCATGCTCCAGCCTTTTTTGGAGCTTTCCAGAAAAACCACTTCTCCCTCCTCCCATCCATGGTTTTCACTTTATTCATGAACAGAGTCACATCGAACACGATATTCCCACTACGGCCGTTTCCTTAAATACGTTTTCCGAGTAGGGAGTGATGGAAGTGGGGGGCGGGAATACAGCGGGAGTGGCGGAATTGTCACCTGGGGACCGTCGCGAGTGGCCATGGATACAGCGGAGGACATGCTGGAATACTCACACACACGGAGCCGGCGTAGGGATGGAGTGACGGCCCTCCCGCTCCTCCCGGCGCACCGCACCCGCACCCGCACCGGGAACGCAACCGAAAAACACCGGGAAAAGCGGAGCCTCCCGCGCTGTGCTTCCCCTCATCCCGGCTCCCGCAGCGCCCGACACCGGACAAAGCCATTCCGAAAGGTGGGAATGGGTGAACTCCATGCGCTGCCAGGCCTGGAGCTGGGATATCCCCATCCGCCCCCCAAGCCTGGGCTTTTCCATCCCTTTGGGATGAACGCGAGGACGTGTGGGAAATAAGAGATGGGGAAGGGCGGGAAAACACCGAACCAAAGAATTTGGCATGGATGGGGAATTTTGGTTTGCAGAACTTCGGAGCCCCACGAGCCAAGCTCTATCCAAAGCCCGACATTCCAACCTCGCTTCTTCCAGAGGGAAGAGAGGCTGGGGCTGCTCCAGCCCTTCATTCACGATGTCACCCTTCCCAAAGAGTGACAAATTGCACGAGCTCCCGACACCTCCGACACCTCCAGGGAAAACAAGGCAGCTCCGTCCTCTCTCCTTAACCGCGCAGCCGCAAATTCCAGCAGGAATTTTTCCACCTTTCCCCCAAGCAAACTGCGCCCCCACCTTCCCCGGTACCCGAATTCCAACCAGGCTCCCGTGGGATCAACGCCCGCGTGCAGCCCAGGGGTCGGAATGTAGGGATCGTGCCCGGCGCGTGCGGAGGGAGAGGTACAAAAATAGATCCTTCCTCGGGCGGAATTCTTTGGGAAGTGGAGGGATGGGATGCACCACCAACTAACGTGGAAAATCAATCCAAGAAAGATGGAAAGCATCCAGGACCGAGGGCCGACACTGATCCCGGCGCTCCTGGAATGCCTCTGGCGTGGTGGGGGTGTGTGGGATATTCCCAATTCCCAAAGCCTCTGGCTAGCACCGCTTCTAGAGCCCCAAATCCAAGCGGATCCAACACTTGAGAACGGGAAAACGGGAACACAGCGGGCTGGAAGCGCTTACTGGTACTGTGCCGGCCTGGATGGAATATTTACATGCTGGAATCAACGGAACAGCAGGAAAACCGGGAGCTGCGAGTGCAGGCACTGGGATGAGCGGGAGCAAACCCGAGGAGGAGGAGGAGGAGGAGGAGGAATTCCGCTCCAAGGGCTTCTCCCGCCTCGGATCTGCCCGGAGCGTCACCACAGAGCTAAAGAAACACAGGGAGCCGCGGGAGTGGGAAGCGATGAAAGAAAGCGAGGGATCGGGTCGGGAAGGCCCGGGATCGGGTCGGGAATTCCCGGAAAGTCCTCGGCTGGAGGCGGGAAGGGCCCGCGGGCGTCACTTGAGGTCGCCGTCGCCCTCGCCCTGGATGGTTTTCTTGATGCGCAGCAGCATCGTGGTGAGCCACTGATCCAGCCGCGAGATGGAGTCGAATTCCTTCACCTGGCACCAGGAAACGTGGATCAGGGAGCGGCAGGGAAAGGGAGCGAGGCTGGGATGTGAGCGGGGAGCGGCAGACTCGGGGTCGGCCGGGAATAAAGGGGAGGGAGGAGGGATGCAAGGGACAATAAAGGGAAAAGGAGGGGGCAAAAAACAGGGGAAACAAGGGAAAGCAGAGGAAAAGAAGGGAATGGGGGGAGAAAAAAGGGAAAAGGCACAGGGCCAAGATCCTGGGAAAAGTTTCTCCAAACCCACCCTGAGCACTTTAAGCTCCTGTCAAACACCCAAGGATCCAGGCAGGATCTGAACTCTCCAGGAAAAACCAGGAATGCTGAAGGAGGAGGCTGGGACCTTGCTGGAACAGCTCCGCCCCCGGCCCCTCTCCGCAGGTTCCCAAGTATTGAACAGGACACAGTTATCCCCAAGGAAGAGAGGGAAGAAGCAGCATTCCCAAGGGAATCTGTGAGTACTCACAGCCTCGGTGTAGGCCTCGCTGTTCTGCTCCTCGTGGGCTTCCAGCAGTTTCTGGGAAAACACAGGGAAAAATTAGGGAATGCGCTGTTACTCCATGTTCCCGCTCTGGCAAGGAACATGAGATCCATGGAGAACACCCCCCGCAAACACAGGGCTGGGCCAAACCCCGGGAAAACCCCAGGAAAAGTGGGAAAGGCCCCCTGGTTACTCACTTTCAATAGCTTGCATTCCCGGGAATCTGTGAATGCCGGGAACATTTCTTCATACTTCTCCAGCGCAAGCTGGAAGAGAAAAGAGATCCTGTCACATGCCATTCCCAGTTTTGTTTTCCAGGATTTGCCTTCCCATCCCCAAACTCAGGGAAGCATCCACCGTCCAGTGGCACGTCAAGAATTCTGGCCACTGCTGAGGGAGAGATCAGGGATTTAGGGATAACAGCGGCGAGCCCACCGAGCTTCTCCCAGCTGGGGCGAGGAGGGATTGGGAATTCTGGGACAACTGACCTTGGCATTCAGCTCATCCACGATGAAGTGGCACAGGGCGGCTTTGAAGAAATATTCCTTGGCGCTGTACTTGAGCAAAGGGTTATCCATGGTGTTTGTTCCCACCTGGATACAAAAAGCATGGAAAGAAGGGGCGGGAGAGGAAAGCCTGGATCAAACCAATTCCAATTCCACCCTGAGCCATGGGGCTGGGAATAAAAGGCATGGGAAAAAGGCCAAAAAGCTGTTGGGGAGCAGGGAGGTTTTGAACTCATCCCAAGGGATGTCAGATCCCGCCAGGCTGATCCCTGGTTGATGAGGAAATGGGAAAACAAATCCATTTGGGAAAAAGCTGCTCCAGGATTAACCCTCTGGAAGCACTGCCGGTATTCCCAGGTAAACATCCAACAAAAGGCAGAGCTGATAAATCCAGCAGGGAATTTTCTGCCAAAGGGAGTTGGAAATACATTCCAGAGGGGAATTTTGGATGGATTTCTCCCAGCCTTTTGCTGGAAAATCATGGACGTGGTGCTTGGGGACACTTGGCCGTGCTGGGGGAGCTACAAGACTCAGACCTCAGAGAGCTTTTCCAACCTCACCAATTCCATGATTGTGGCAGTTTTGCCAACACCCCCCTTCCCCCCTGTGCCCTTTCCCATGGGATTTGGCTTTTCCCGTGGCCGTTCCCGTGGGATTTGGCTCCTGACCTGCTCGTAGATCTCGATGGCTTTCTGGTACTGCTCCAGCTGCGCCGCGTACGCTGCCACCTTCAGCAGACACTTGTTGGCCGAGCTGCGACCACATCCCAAAAATCAGGCCCTGAATCCCGGGAATGCACCAGCCCACGCCCCAGCACCACCCAGCGCCCCTTCCCCCAGAGAAAGTGGGGTTTAGAGGAATTCTCTTGGAATAGCCTGAATTGGGAGTGCCTGGGATGCATCCCTGCTCCAGCCCTTCCCACCGATGCCAAGGACTTGCCTGTTGGATTCCTCTCCCTTGTAATAATCCGCGGCCTGCTCGTAGTGCGCGATGGCCTGGGGACGGAAACGTGGGATCAGAAATCCCGGGATAAAGCACCCCAGGGAACAGCAGGGAGAGAGATGGGATCCGATGGAGCAGAGCTGAGGAAGGGAATCCTTGCCGGGAAAATAACCCCTAAATCCCACCCGGCTTTATCCCGCAAAATTCCAGCAGGAGATCCGCAGCGGGATTCCCGCCTGGGGAGCCTGGAAACGGGAATGAGGGAATCAGGGCTGATGTGGGAACTCAAAGTGACAGAAAATGGCTCCATGACATTCCCAAAGCGCTTTTCCAATGGGAAACGCCGAGGTGGATCCTCACGGGAGCGTTCAGCCAGTGCTGCTGGCACAGGGATGCACCAGAAGCTTGGGAATGCTCCACGGAAGCCTCCAGGCTGGGAAAACCATAAACTCCCAGTCAGGGCAGGACTGCGCCTACACCAGGAATTCTGGCTCTGGATGGGAGCTGGGAATTACTGAGCTCAGGGCCAGGAAATCCCAGGATGGGGATGGCACCTCCAGGAAGATCCCCGGGATAGGGATGGTGCCTTGGGCTGGGCGGGGGGGACCTCCGAGAAGATCCAGTTCCACTGGGGAGAACCCCTTCCACGATCCCAGGCTGCTCCAGCTTGGGCACTTCCAGGGATGGGGGCAGCCAAGGCTTTCTGGGAATGCCGTGCCAGGGCCTCCAATGACGTCACCGATGACGTCACCGGCGTCCCCCTCACCTTCTCGATGTCCACCAGCTCGGCCTCGTAGATCTCGGCGATGGTGATGTGGTGCTTGGCGGCGATGGTGAAGCGGCCCTGCGGACGGGAGGGGAGGCGGGATTGCGGCGCGGCGCTCCCGGGAAGCGGCGCGGATTCCCGGGAGCGGGGCCGGCCTTACCATGTCGGTGTAGATGTCGATGGCCGCGTTTAGGCAGTTGATGGCCTCTGCAGCGTGCGTGAGAGACAACAGCGTCAGCCACTGCCCGCTCCCCAGCCCCTTCCCGGGGAATATCCGCTCCCGCGGGGGCTCCGCAGCGACCTCGGGCCCAGCGCCCCCAGCAATTCCCAAAGGGAACAAGCGCCGGGAAGACCCCGACCCCGAGTTTGGTATCTGCGTCCCCTAACGGAGCAGAATTCGAGGGATCGATTCCACAACGCCGCTGTTTTCCGGGGAATTTTGGGGCTTGTCCTTCCTGACTTTGTTCCCGTGTCTCCTGGGATAACGCTGGTGGGAGGCGGGGGAATTGCTTCCAGACCTATCCAGGGAAAGGGGGATTGGAGGCTTTCCCAAAACCCACAACTGGTGTGAAAGAACCCCAGGTCCTTGATTCTCATCCCAGCAAAGGCCAGGACTGGGGAAAGCCTCAGGATCCCACTGGGATCCAGCCCAGGGACCTGGCCTCAAGCCATTCCTCAGGAAGCCGTTCCCTAAAGCCAAGCCAAACCAGAATGGAAGCTGCCAAAATTCCCAACGCCCCGCAGCATCCCAAATGCCAGCAAACACCAGGGATGGCGCTGACCCTCCTGCATCAACCCAAGCCTCCTGGAACAGCAGGAACGCGCCTCTGCCGCCACTGAGCGTTCACCACCGGGAGCAATCCCGGATTCCGCTGCCGGATCCCGCCGCCTTACCTTGCGGATCCGCTTTTTTGTAGGCATTCCCGGCATCCACAAAGCTGGTGGCGGAGTCGTGCTTGCTCTGGAGCTGCATGTGCAGCTTGGCCGCCTGGCAGAAGGCATTTCCTGCCGCTGGAAAAGAAGGAATAGCGATCCCGTGATTCCCTGCAGTGAGCGGGAACACACCGCTTCCGGGACTCAGGATGATTTAGGGACTCGGGCTTCCCAGCAGGATCACCACCTGTCAGTCTGGGATTCACCCACGATCCTTCAGCTCAGCCTCCCAAAATCCAAACAGGAATTGCACAGACACGGAGACCGTTCCCCGTGGGATAACTGACAGGAAGAGGCTTGGATGCTCCCGGATCAGCCGGGATCGGCGAGGTCCCCCCCACCCAGATCCCAGGATTTGGACTCACCACTCCAGTTCTTGGCGATCTTGAACATGTTGGCAGCCCTGGTGTACATCTCACACGCCTCCTCCACCCGGGTGTTGCCCCTGGAATGCAGCGGGAATGCTCCTGAGGCCGGGCCGGGTGGGAACACGGCTCCGGAGCCCAAGTCGGGATTGGGAATCCTGGCCTCTCCAGGCTCCCTGAGGCTGATCCCACCCCCCAAGTGATAACACTGAAAGGGGAATGCTGGATTTTGGAGCTCTCCTGGAATTCTGAGATCCCAAAGGTCAGTGGTTTTGGTAAGGGAATGCAGGTTTTTCATGGAATCCCTGGGAAAAAAGGAGGCTCTGGGGGGGACCTCCTTGCTCTCCATAACTCCCTGACAGGAGCCAGGTGGGATCAAGCTCTGCTCCCAGGGAAAAAAAGGAATCCCAGAATCCTTAAGGTTGGAAATCCCTCAAGCCCATGTATCCAACATTCCCCCCCAATCCATGTCCTCAGGTGCCACAGCCACACTGCTCTTAAATCGACCTCACGACACGGATTATTCCATTTTCCTTTCCATCTCTTGGGAATTCCGGCGCTTTTCTCCCCTCCCTCTCTCCCTCTGGCAGCCGAGCACGGTTGGTTTGGAAGCACAGGCGGGATTTTTGGATCCCTCCTTGCCCTTGGAAGCTGCCTCTGGCACGAGCCAAAGCCAACCGAGGCAGCACCGAGGAATGCTACACCTGGAGAGGCCTCTGGAACAGGGCAGCTCCCGGCCTTTTCATCCCAAAAAATTCAAACTAAAGGAATAGCAGCTCTCAGGCAAGGTGATGGAGCAGTTCCAGGAGGAGCCCAGGTGGGAAGCAGGCCCTGGGAGGCCTGGACTTATCCCGTTTCCCGGGAAGATGCCAAGAGCCGAGTCACATTCCTCCCCCCCCCTTCCTCTTTTTTTCCCTCCATCTATTTTTAGCCCTGAAAATTAAAAATTCCCCTCTCGAAATCTCTGCCCGTTCCCTCCAAGGATTTTCAGGAATCTGCCGCCCGGATTACGGCCCTGGAGCAGGCCCTGCCTGATTAATCTGCCGGAGGCCGGCGAGGAATTTCTATTTAAAACTTGTGGATTTTAGGGCGGCCGCGGCCGATTTTTCCGGGCTGATGGATAAAAACCTCCAGGCCTTCGGGGAGCATCGCTCCGGGAATGCTCTTTCCTTAAAAAAAACCCAAAACCTGAGGAAAAGCGGGACGGAGGTGGCGAAACCATCGCGGTTTCCAGACACGGCGCCGGGAGCGGCGAGCGCGGAGCAGGCAGGCCCAGGCAAGAGGAAGCTCTGCCATTTCCTGGGATAGCGCCGGCCGCAGCCCCGCGGTGCCCGTGCTCCCCGGGATTTCGGGAGATGATTCCCGCCGGGATGAGCGCGGGGCCGGGAGCCGCAGAGGCCGAGCGCGCTCCTCGCATCCCTGAGGCCGTGGATGGCCGGGAGGGGCTGCTCCAGGGGGATCGGGGTCTGGATCGGGAGCGGAGAGCCCTCCGCGAGCCCTGACAGGGACAAGGGAGACCCTCACCCACACCGGGGGGCAGGAGCTGGGAAAAAGGGGGAAGAGATTAGGAAGGGGAGGATGGAGGAGATAGGAGGGGGAGCAGGGGCTCGAGGGGGTGATCCAGGAGCTGAAGGGGAGCGGGAGAGGGGAATGGGGGTGGGAAGGAGCTGGAAGGAGGGGGCAGGAGCTGGAGAGGGGGATCCAGGAGCCAGGGGAGAGATGAAGGAGATTGGAAGGGGAGAGCGGGACGTGGGAAGGGGGATGCGGATCCGGGAAGGGGGAATGCGGAGCCGCTCACCCGAAGAGGCCCCGCAGGAAGGAGTGCGAGCCCTTGACGCGCTTCTCGGCCTCCGCCATGAGCTGCACGGCCTCCCGCTCCTTCCCGGCGCTGTCCATCGCTCCCGCTTCTCCTGCTCTCCTTTCCTCTCCTCTCCTTCCTCCTCCTCCTCCTCCTCCGCGGCACCGGGAGCGCGGCGGGCGCGTGCGCGGGGCGGGGCGCGCGCAGGATGCGGGATGCGGGATCCGGCGGGGATCGGGGAATGAGCGGCTCCTGCCGGCGCCTGGGCTTATTCCCCAAGCGGGATTCCTTCAGGAGCTTCCCCCCAGGGATGGCCGTGCTCGACGGCGAGGGAACGGGAGCGGGATCCCAGCCTAGCGCTGCCTGACCCGGGATCTGGGTCAGGTCAATCCTGATCCCGAAGGTTATTTATGTCACTCTCCGAGTTTCCTGGGAGTTACCTCACCTGGAACGCAGGAGAGCTGAAGCTCAGATTCCCGGGAGGTGGGCTACACTTTCCTGGGAATATTCCGCACTAAAGACAGGTAGAGGAAGGGACACCCGCGCCCTGCCCCCGTTACCTGAGCGCACATTTGAGTTGTGCAAAAACCCCCCTGGAGGGAGCGAGCCCCGTGCGGGGAAAACCGGGATATTCCTGCCTGATCCCTCCCCTGCGCACCCACCGAGACCGAGGGAATTCTGTAGCCCTGAACAACCCGCCGGACTACAGCTCCCAGCGTGCCTCGCGGCCGGCGCTCGGTGTGACGTCATTTCTCCGCGCCCCGTCTCCATGGCGACGCGGGCGCATCCCGGCGCCGCTCCCGTGGGACGGTCCCGCACGGCGTCCCGGGAACCGCGGGAACCGGGGAAGGGACACCCCGCGCTCCGCTGTCCCGGGTCCCTGCCCGTGAGGGAATGCCGGCTCTGCAGTGCCGGGAACACCCCGCGATCCGCCGCGAAAGGAAATCCCGGCTGCGCTGTCCCAGGAACTCCAGGTGAGTGACCTGGTTTCAGGGCTGGGAGAAACTAAAGCCGAGAGCATTTCCCAAGCCGGCAGCTGCCATCCCCATCCGAGCTCGCTGGGAAAACCGGGAACTGTGCCACACTGGATCCCAACTAACCCCAGGGGTTTTTCCCTTTTCCAGGAAGGACAACATGGAGCCCTTTTCCCTCTCTGAGCTGGGGCTCCCAACAGAAAACAGAGCGATCCAGGGAATTCTCTGCCCCATGGCTGTGGAGCTCTGCCACCTCCTCCTCGCCCTGCAACGAGAAGATGGGATTTGTCCGGCCTTTCCCAATTTGAGGGAAAAGGCAGAAGAATTAGCCAAAGCCACAGAAGAAGTCGCTGCTGTGGCAAGGAGGTGAGGCGAGTGGGAGTCTCCCGCGTGGATATGGGGGCTGGGAAGAGATGGAAAAGGTGGCGGGGAGCCTTCATCCTCCTGGAAAGGCAGCACAGGGAGTGGGGAACAGACAGGAGCACTGAACCCGGCCCTCCATTCCAGGCTGTCCGAGGATTCCAGCCAGGAAGGGAGCACGGAGATGAGTCCCGGGGGGGAATCCCTGGTCCAGGCTGGGAGGGACGTGGTGCTGGCAGCATTCCATCTCCAGGAGCGTCCCGACAGCCCTCAGCACCAGGAGCACCTGGCAGCGGCTGCCAAGAGGATCCTGGTGGAGACAGCAAAGGTGAGGGGGACACGGGGAAGGGACACGAGCAGGGTGAGGCTCCAGCAGACCCGCGGAGCAAAGCGGGATGGAACGGGAATGGGAATTCCTGACCTTTTCTGCCTCGTTTCCCGGCTAGATCCTTCAGCTGGAAGAGGCTGCAGGGATGAGGAGGATAACCGGGGCTGCCAGCTGGCTCCTGGAATGCCTGAGCGTGCTGCGGGACGCCCGCGACGCTCCGGAGCTGCTGGCGGCATTCCAGGCCTTCTCCGAGGCCGTGCTCCTGCTGAGCCGCCTGACGGCCGAGCGCCTCCAGGAACTCGGAGATGATTGTCCTGCACGGAAGAGCTTGGCCCAGACCCTGCAGCTGCTCCACAGATGCGTCCCCCTCATCCACACGGCCAAGCACGGCGCCCTGAGGCATTCCAGGGATCACCGGGCTGACCTCTCCCGAGACTCCGTTTTCCAGCTGACAGAGGGGACCGTCAGGGAGCTCCTCTCCCTGCTCACGGAGCCGCGGGACAGGAGTGGGATCTTCTCCCGGCAGGTGAGCATTCTCCAGGCTCTCCTCTCCCACCCTGACCCCCAGTGCCTCTCCGAGGGTGGGTTTGACTCCCACTTGGAAGCGGTCATCCTCCACGGAATGCTGCTGGCGGAGTCGGCCAGGCCGGATCTGCGGCTGGAGCTGGTGGAGCGCTGCTGGGTCCTGCTACAGCTGAGAAGGAGCATCCGCAGCCACAGGAGCCGGAGGGAGGAATGGCCAGGACTGATCCTGGGAGCGCGTGGACTGGAGCAGGAATGTCACAGCCTGAGGGAGGAGCTGGAAAACCTGGACCGGGCAGCACTCAGGGCCACGCTGTGCCAAATCCTGGATGGATTCTTCCAGGAGAAGGAGCCGCTGAGGCAGCTGGTGGAAGGTGCCCTTAGCCTGGCCGGTTCCGGATGTTTTCCAGGAGGACCGGGAGAGATTTTAAGGAAGCTCCAGCCCCTCATTGCTGCCTTCTTCGCACAGGCCCAGCAGATGCTCCAAGCGGCCGATCTGCTCCTGGCCAGGTGTGCCAAGGCCCAAACTGCCAGGGAAATCCGGGAGGGCATGGAGCACCTGCGGAGCCTCCTGGCCAGCCTCCCTTCCCTGCTCGTGGAAACGAGCGGGAATGCCATGGAACAGCTCCGGGCCCTGCACTGCGCCTGGGCCAGAGGCACCGACTGCCTCCTGTGCAGCTTTGAGGAGACTGTCGGCATGGGGGAATTCCTTGAGTTATCCATCCTGGAGCTGGCCAAGCACAGGGAATGGTGCGAAGCGGCGCTGGAATGCCAGGATCCCAAGGGATTTTCCTGGCACACCACTCGACTCACAGGCTGGGCACGCTGGGTGGTTGGAGCCACCACCCGGCACGTGGACAGGGCCACGGATCCCATCTTCAGGAATGGTTTGCTGGTGTGGGTGGAGCAGTTGGCTGAGGCCATCCTGGAGCTGGGAGCAGTCACAGCCCTCCTTCCAGGAAGGTTTTCCTGTCCCCGAAGCCGGGATGCCTTTTCCCAGGCAGCAAGCTCCCTGATGGACTCTGCTCTCCGCGTCCAAGCCGGGCTGGATGGGTCCAACCACCCGGAGATCCTCAGCCCTCTCCGGGAGCGAGTGCGGAGCACCAAGGTGGAAAAGGGGCCGGAGCTCGGCCCATCCCTCACCAGGATACGAACCAGTACGGATGAGGCAGCGTTCCCAGGAGACATCCACAGTCATCCATCACACCTGGATGCATGGAAAGGGGACCCACACCCTGTCATTGCAGCTCTCCTGGGAGCATCCCAAGCCGGTGATGTGGACGCTGTCCGTGCTGCTTGCTCCGTGCTACTGGAGCTCTCCGACAGCTGTGTGGAAGCAGCACGGGAAGTGCTGCCCATGGCCAAGCCACCCCAGCTCCAGGTGCTGGAACAGCACCGGGATATCATGGCACTGACCCCACGGATCATCGGCCTGGCCATGGAAACAGCCCCTGGGCAGCTCCCTGCTCCAGGCAGCCTTCTCCAAATGGCACTCAGGCTCTCGGGAAGGATCTGTGAGACTCGGGAGTGCCTGGCGGCCATGGCAGGCTCTTGGAACAGTCTGGCCCAGCAAGTGCTTGGGTTTATTCTGTCGGGGGACTTTCCAAGAGGGAAGCAGGCTTTGGATGAGACCATGCTGGGTTTAGAGGGAGCAGTGCAGCTGGCAGGAGACATCGCAAGCGCAGGCAGCAGTAAGGAAAATCCCAGTCCCTCCCATGTCCAGGAGAGCTTTCTGCAGCTCCAAGCCAAGTTTTCCCGTGCTCAGCTGAACACCAAAGCGTTCCTGGAGCGGGCTGCATCCTTCAGGGAGTCCCGTGGCATGGAAAAGGCCATCCTAGAGCTGCGTGCAATCCAATGGGCCATTGGCATGTGCGTCCTGCTGGATGCCATGGATCAGTTTGTGGGCAGGGATGTGCTGTTCCTGAGGGAGTTGAGCAGTGCTGTGAGGAACAAGGCTGGCCCACGGAGCCTCCTGGCTGCCACGGCTGAAAATTCCCTGAGGCTGCAGGACGCCGCCCGGCTTTCCTACTTATCCTGCCCTGGAGACTGCAGTGCCAGAGAAATCCTGGCGCTCCGGGAGGAGATCCAGGTGCTTGTGGAAGCACTGCTGGATGTGTCCAACACTCTCCTGCTCTCCCCGCTGCCTACTGCCAGCTTGGCCATCCGCTTCGAGCTCCTGCGCAGGGACGTGGCCCTCAGGGCCAAGGCACTGCTGCTCCACATGGAAAGGGTCAACATGGAACAGCTGCAGCTCATCCGAGATGTGGTTGGAGCAGCCCAAGAAGAAAGGGAGAGGAGCAAAGAGGCCTTTGAGGAGAAGGCAAACCGGCTCATGGCTGATGTCCAGTGGGTCAGGAACACCCTCCAGGATGCTCCGGAGGCTGGTGCTCAACTTCCATCGCAGCCCGACCTGCTCTCCATGGCTGACCACCTCCTGCTCCTCACGGCCGACGTGGTGGGGAATGTCCGCCAGTGCTTCCAGAGCCACCGGGATACTGGGGATCCCTGCCAGGACACTGGGGATCCTCACCTGGACACCGTGGTGTGGTACTGGTCAGCCAAGGCACACTACCTTGTCACACAGCTCCAGCTTATCCGTGGAATGGACAGGGATGTCCTGCGGCGCCTCATGGAATGCCTGCAGCGGGAATGCTTCCCAGGATCACCCAGTGGCACAGCCGGGCTCTCCCCAGCCCCAGAGCCCACCGAGGCAGCGGGAATCCATCCACGCAGGAGCGGAGGAGCGAGCGGAGCCGTGCGGGAAGCGGGTGAGCTGGTACGGGAGCCCTTCTCCTGGCAGGGTGTTGGTCAGGGCTGTCCGTCACTCCTGCTGCTCCCAGCAGGAATGTGCGGGATGCTGGCAGGGCCTCCGGAGGTCAGCAGGCTGACCCTGGGCCACTCGGGCAGCTCAGGTTGCTGGCAGCCCTGGATTCCTGGATATCCGATCGGCCAGGCTCTCCTGCGTCCATCCCAATCCGCCATTTCGGAGGCTGGGGGGCTGTAGCACTCTCCCTCACCTCCACGCATTCCCTCACCAGCAACTCCATTCCCATGGGTGTCAGGAGCTGGGAAAGGTTTTTGGCACAGACCCAGATCCCTCAGTTAAGTGCTGTAGGGCTCTAATTGTGCTGGAAATTAATTGCAAACTGGCAGCTTGCAGGACACCCTATTCCCATCTGGAGATGGCTCCAAGGGCTTTGGATTTAGGGAGAAGGGCTGGTGGGAAGGTGGACTGGACTCAGGGGGGGTGGGCAGCTCTCCCACCAACCTTACTCACCAACTTCTCCTCCAGAAACACCCAGGCAGAGGAGACCGCTGGCTGCGTCCACACATTCCAGGCTTGGAATCTGCTCCATTGTTGTCTCGACAGCACCAGGATAGCCCTTCCAGCACCTCCCCTGCAAAGCAGGGGAGAGGGAATTGCAACACACAGCAGGGTGGCCCCAGCAAGGTGTCCCAGGTCACCCAGGACATGGCCACAAGGACGCTCCACATGGCTCAGTTCCTGCGCAGGAAGGGCCCCATTGCGGTAGGCAGCGCTTCACCCCTCCCCTTTTCCCTTAGGATCGTGGCAGCTCTACCCAAATCCCAGCTCCTGGGAGAGTGGCACCAGCTCTGTTTGTGCACGATACTCCAAATTCCTTGCTCCTGGTTGCACACGAGCTTGGCATCCTGGCCTCTCCTCAGGATGTATCTGAGCCTCCTGGACCCTCCCCGGTCCTGCGGGAAAAGCTGGTTTTTCCTTCTCTCCCCAATCCCAGTGATTTTTATCCCGTTCCAGAGCAAGGAGCAGTTTGTTGCCTGTGCCAGGCAGATGGCTTCTGACGGGCAGGTGGTTGTTAAGTTTGGGAACATCCTCGCCAAGCACTGCCTGGATCAGAGGTGCTCCACGGAGCTGCTCCGCGCTGCTGAGCACACCCAATCCGTCAGCAGCCAGCTCGGCATCGTGGCCAGGTGAGCCAACCTCCCCCAAGGTCATCCAAGAGGGATCCCTTTCCCAAGGAATGTGGGTGGTGGTCACCAGAGGTCCTGGGGGAGGTGGGTATCGTCCAAGGGTTGAGGGACAATTTGGAGGTCTCCCTGGATTTCGCTGTTCCAATGGCACAGGCGACAAACTGGGTTTGGAACAGCAACGCTGTCGGGATGTCCAAGGTCCTTCCAGTAAAATCCTTTGGAATGTCTTTGAAGGGTGAAAGCAGTGACTGGGGAGAGCAAGGCCTCCTCTGAGCTGCTGCTGAGCAACGTGCAGAACCTCATCCGAGCAGTCCAGCACGTCCTGAGGGCAGCCGAGGCAGCGTGCGTCAAAGTGAGTCCATCACGGAATCAATCCTGGAATTACTGGGGTGGGAAGGGTTGCTCCAAACCCCATCCAACCCAGCTTTGAGCACTTCCAGGGATGGGGCAGTCACAGCTTCTCTGTGCCAGAGCCTCCCCACCCTCCCAGGGAAGGGTTTCTCCCTAAGAGTAAAGGCTGATGGCAGCAATTCCACACACTGGGAGCTCCTCATCCAGGCCTTTCTATGGGAACTGGGATCTGGCTGCTGTTGGACTCCAGCTGGAGCAGAAATTCCTCCTGGAATGTTGTTATTTTGTGCCTTTCTGTCTTGTGTCCACAGCCCACCCAGGCACTGACTGTCCTTGAAGTCACCTTCACCTGGTCCACTTCCCACTTAATTTTTGGATCACAGAGCACCTTTATTTGGAATTTGTCCACTCCATCCTCTGTATTCCCAAAAGCCAAATTCCCCAGAGTTTGCCACGCAGCAGCCTCAACAGCCACCAATCTGACTGTAAAGTCTGTGGGAGCAGCTTTTTCCTGAAAACAACTGGAAAACAAAGTGCAAACACCTCCAGCCTCTCCCACAGGCGGTGTTCCCACCCGAATCCTATCCCTCTCTATAATCCTATTGCTTTTCCTGGGATCAGCACCTCTTTTTGAAGGATCACGCACACATTGGCACATCCAGACTTTTCCATAATTTAGGATGCACAGGGACCTATTAAAGCAATTCCTTTGTCCAACAGGGTTTGGGACAAGCCTCGGCTGACCCTGAAGAAAAAGAAGTTGCTGCTTTCTGCCAGCAGTGGAGGAAAAACCTGACACAGCACAGAGCCAAGGAGGCTTTAAATTCCGACCGGGATGAATTAGGGCTCCGGAAAACTCGAGGGGGAAAGGCTGAGCCCACCCTGATGTCTCTGGTGCAAGAGCAACCCCCTCGGAGCAGGAGTATCCCAAAGCACCCCAATCCTAGGAAAGGACACACAGTTATGGACAGACACCTGTAAATCCAGAGAGGGGCTCCTTGTCCTGATGGCATTGGAAGCAGAAGAGGAATGCTTTGCAGTGTGAAGGATTCATGTTGGAGTTTTTCATCGTGGCAGGAAAATCTTGGAATAGGCTCCGTGGGGAGACCAGGAATCTTCTGGTGAGTGTTTTACCCCCAGGTGGTGAGATGGGATGGATGGGCATCCTGATCCAGTGGGGGGTGTCCCTGCCCACGGAATGGGATGAGTTGAAGGTCCCTTCCCACCCAAACTATTCCAGGATTCTGTGATCCAGAGACAGGCTTTCTGCAGTCTTTCAACCTTTCCCCCTTCACATAGCCAGGGATACAGCAGTGGGGAGCATTTTGTCTCACCTGCTGCCCCTGATCATTCCCAAAAGGAAGATTTCTTCCCAAAATCCCACTCAGCCCCAGGACTCTCTCCTATCCAGAAGAAACATTCAATCCCCGTGATCACCCACCTCACAGCTCCCAGAGTATCCCAGACTGGTGACACTGCTGCTCCTGGCTCTCCACATCCATCCTTCCCAGCCTCCAGATCATGAGGTGTCTGATGGAAATACTGCTCCGTGCTGGAATTCTGCAGGAGGTGGAAAGGAGCCTCCCCTGTGGAACACACAATCCAACACCACAGCAGATCACAGCTGGCTCCATGGAGGCTGCAGCCCATTACAGCCCACCCTGGTATTCCCACCTGCATCCCAACCACCTTCCCCACCCAGGAACTCCAGTACTTGCGTGGTAGCAAGGAATCTCCTTCGTGTTCCGAGGAAAAGCAGCAGCAGGCACACTGGAGACTCTGGGAAGCAACCTGCAATGGATAAAGCAGGGAGCAGGGCTGGATGGAGGAGCCAAGCAGCTGGAATGAGGGAAGGAAGGAATTACACATGGAGACAGAAGGCTGTGAGGACTCGCAGTCCTTTGTGTCCATGTCCTATTTCCACACTATTTTTCCCTGCTGGCTTGGTTTTTTGAGAAAAACCTTGACCAGCCACACCAGCAAGAAGATGCAAGAAATAACAGACTAACAATGAAGGATTCCTGGATTACTCCAAAATAACAACCCAGTTCCATGCCTATTTTCTACTTTTCCTACTCAAAAACATCATAAAGTTACTGGAATTCATGCTCTGGGACATCAGGAAGGCAAATTGAAAACGCGATAGCCTTCGGAGATGCCTCTTCTGCCACACAGGAATCACTGGCTTCCCTCAGCTCATCCGTGCAAGGCAAAACCTTGGGATAAACACTCTGCTGTCCCAGTGGAAGCACCACTGGGCCAAGAAACCAAGAGGAAAAGCTCCATGACCATCACTTGTCCAAGGGAAAAACAAGAGGAAAAGGCCCACCGAGGAAGAGACCTAAAGCAGCGAAACATTCCAAAGGGGCGGGAAGCAGATGGTTCATTGAGCAGCCGGCACGTTTTTATTGGAAAGGCAGCTGGCTAGGAATGACTACATTTCCCCTGGAGAAAAAACAGCCCCAAAGGCAGGACAAGGGGTTTGGAGACGGCTGCACTCTCTCATGCAAAACCTCAGGAATGGAAAACATGCAGGACGTTCCACAATGGAAAATGGCAACCCGCTCCACGAGATCTCAGGACCGGGCACGAGGTTGCGCTGGAACCCCACAGAGCATCCCCAAAGAGCCTGGTTTTAGTCCCCCCTCACCCCAGCTGCCACCGTACCCACACGGAGCCATCAGCAGGAATTAACTGTACCCTTTTTAATTGTTTTGTTAAAAATGTCGTCGAGACACCATGAATACAAGTACTGCGGTTACAGCCATACAAAAAAAGCAATACAAAGTAAGCCGCTGAATACAAAAATACATCGAAATACATGAACACCACAATGGAACTCGGAGCACTAAATCCCAATCGTGTAGGTGTGGAAAAAAAATTAAATAAAAACCTTTTTTTTTTTTTCTCTCGTATCGGACAACGTAGTTTTCTCCACTTGGAACAGTTACTTCTGCTAGTTATGTACTTCACAATTTCTTCTATGTACAGCATAGAATAAAATACTTTTAAAAGATATGACATTTTTCATCCTCAATATGTGATATAGTCTCTTTTACACTAATATTGACTGCAGGAATAAAAACTGTCCGTGTCATACATCAACTCATTGGAAAAGGAGGAGCGACGCTTTCCTTTGAACTCATTTCCGTGGGGGTTTTCCATCAGTTCAGGGGTTTGGCAGTCCTGGAGCGGCATCTCTCCCGGGAATTCATGTACATAATATTGCTTGGATCTATACAAATGTGGCAATCGGATCTAAGCAGTGGTTGGGAAAGAGGCAGCTCACACATATACAGCTCTGGGGATTTTCCATGGCTTATTTACAATGAAAGTGCTTCTCTCAGCTCTAACACGATCCGGGGGGGATTGGTTTCCTTTCTACAGGTCAATTATTAAGTCTCCCTGAAATTGGAAAGAAAAAGGATTCTCTAGAAAATACCACAGCTTTGCAAACACTCGAGCGTACTGGAGAACGGCGTGTGGTTCGGAGATTAGCAGCTGAAAAGTGGTGGGAATTATAATTTAAAAATAAATAAAGCCAAAAGAGGTAACCCAGGTACAAAACAGCAGAGAACTGCAATATCCACAACGGTAAAAAGACTCCAAAGCCATCTGCTAACAAAAAGGGGAAGCGGTTGGATCGAAAGTCTTGAAAACATCTTTTAAGGATTTATCATCCGACTCCCCGTTGGGATCGCTCTCCGGGGCCTGCGTTACCTGTCCGGGCTGCCTCACCTGCCTGGGGTCGCTGTACTGCGGCCGGATCAATCCCGACAGAGCCTGGATCGGGAGATTATGGACGGCAGGAGCAGCGCTGGAGTGTTTAGCCTGAGATTTACTGGTGCTGTTTGCTTTGTCGGAAGCAGCTTCCGCTGCTCCTTCCGTGGGTTTTTCTGCGTTGGAGGCAGCCTTCTGCTGGGATGCATCTTCCGTGAGACTGGGCTCGTTTTTACTGGAATTTTTCAAAATACTCTTTTTCTGGTTCTCTCCGTTCTCTCCCGAACTGGCTGGAGGCGTGTCCGAGGATGAGCTGTGATCCCTGGGATCGTACAAACTGATCCCGCTCAGGATGGAGCCGGGGGTTCCCAGCCGAACGCCGCTGGACGATAATTTGGGCGCGTACGGAGGCAGAGCATCGGGGTCGGATTTCGGAGTCACGGCTTCCGAGGGCTGGGATGAGCTGGCAGCAGCTCTGGCGAGGCGGGGGTCAAACTTGGGAGGGTGGGAATCCTTCCCGACTCCATGGTGAGCATCCGCACTCGACAGTCTGTGGAGTCTGGGATCGACGTTCTTTTGCAAGCGGGGATCCCCCAGTTTGCTGGAGCTGCTGGCATGGGAATCTGCGGACGGATCCAAGTAGCCACCCCGGCCCGCGAGGCTGTTTTTGGCCTTGGCAGCGAGCCGGGGATCGGCTGGCATCGCGTTGGGATGCGGATCGCTCTTCAAATTCCGCAGTTTATTCAGTCTCTGGTCGGCAATGAGCGGAGGGAGGGGTAAATTGATGGAAGAGACGGGGTCGGGTTTGGGCAGAGGGATAGGGAGCAAGTCCTCGGGGGCCCACACGATGTGCTTGGCAAAGTTGGGTTTCATCAGGGTCACGTCCATCTTGATGTGGCTGAACTGCCGCAGCTGGGAGCGCGGATCCCGTAACGTGACGCCCGGCAGAGGTTCCAAGGGAATGAGGAAGGCTCGTTCCCTCAGCTCCCGCTCCGAGTCCTCCTCGTCATCATCCAGCCCTTTCTGCTTGACCTTCACTCCGGCGTGGGCGTGGTGCAAATCCAGCTTGGCCCCGGCCAGGGAGGAGCCGGGATGGGCGCCCTCGCTGACCTTGTGCATCCGGGGATCGCGGGCCAGCCGGGGATCCAGGGACGCCGACTCCGAAGGCTTCCTGGGATTGGGCCTTGGGGAGGCTCGGAGTCTTGGGTCAGCAGCCTGAGGCCCCACGCCTTTGTCTTTGGCCAGCCTCGGATCCGTAGGCATGCCAAGCATGTGCTGCTCTGTGGAATGTTGCTGCCGATTCCTAAAGTTTTCGCTTTGTTTCTTTAAGGTTTTGAGGATTGATTTAACACTGCTCCCCTCTTCCTCCTCACTACTGGAATACCAGTTGACATTGTCATCTAAAAATCAAAGAAATGCCACAGAATTTAGATTATTCCAGCAAATAATCCCTGGAGAATCCAACACATTCACTCCTGGTGGATTTACTCCTGGAATTTACTGGGAAAGTTCCCAGCAAAGCCAAACTGAAAAGATCTGATATTAAATAACTTCCTGTGTCATAAAAATCACAACATCAAATGACAAAAATCGATTTGATCAAAGAACTGGCATTAGAAAAAAACCCTGGAGGTAGTGGAGATGGAATGCAGCAGAGCTTGGGTCTCCATACTCATCAATATTAATTAAGGAAAATAACCTTACAGTACTAGTAAAAAAACTGTATGTAAAATCTGAGTCTTGATGGGAGAAGGAAAAGTAAAATGGCCCCTTGCAGTGGTCTTTAATCCAGGTAAACTATGAACTTGCTGCCTCATTTAATCTGAATCCCCAGGTTTACAGGAGAGGGCAAGATTCAGGAAGGGAAGGAATCAGAATTGTATTTTAAAGGACATCAGAGAGGGATAAATATTGCTCCAGAGGAAAAACATCAGAAGGTGCAATCAAGAAACAGGACCTAGGGTGCACTTCCAGTCCTGGCTGCGAGGAACAATCCCTCTGGTCCAACAAGGGATTTTCCAAAGTCATTATCAACCAAAGAACCTTTTAAAAGTGCAACTAGATCCAAAAATTTTTCACTGGAGCTGGGACGGACTGGGCCTACACTAAGACCCTAGAACAAGGTGGGAAAAAGAGGTGAAAATACTGAGCTGCTGCTTGGACATTGCCAGTAACTGTGCCTGGTGACACAACGCGAGTCAATGGATTTGTTGACCACGGCCACGACGTACATCGAGAATTCCAACCACATCCTGCTCACCTTCATCCTTGCTCATGGCCCTCTGGCCCTGGCTGCTGGCCGAGTCCCCATCGCGTTGGTGCTTCTGGCTGAGCCTCGCGTACAGAGCCTTCTGCATGGCGGGCAGGAAATCGGGCACGTTGATGCCCTGGTTGTGGCCCATGTGGCCTCCCATGCAGTCTGACTCGCTCCCGCCCGGGTGCGACTCCGGGGCCATGAGGTGAGCCTGGTGATCCGGAAATTCTCCGTGCCATGCTCCATCTGCAGGACAAAACTCCGGTTAGCCGTTATCCTAGAGAAATGCTGCCAGCTATAAACAGGGAATGGGTTGGGCTGGAAAGAAGCATGAAGCCCATCCAGTGCCTGCCATGGCAGGGACACCTTCCACTATGCAAGGTTGTTCCAAGACACATCCAACCTGGCTTTGGACACTTCTAGGGATGGGGCAGCCACAGCTGCTCTGGGAAAACTCTGCCACCCCTCAAAGGGAAGGACTTCTTCCCAATATCCCATCCCAATCTAAGCAAAACATGACTTATACAATACAACTGAACGGCATCAGCTGAAAAAGCCAGAACTCTGTGGTTATTTCAGGAAGTTTCTATCCAAGAGTCATCCAGCAGACATCCTTACCTCCAGAATTATTGGCTGGCTGAAAGTTGTGTACAGCTTGGTGGGAATAGTAGTTGTCATAGAAGTCGGCCGGGTTCTGCATGGGCTCGTAGTCCCCGGGCATCTGCTGGTACTGCGGCCCCGGGGGACAGTGATTGTCCCTTGGCATGTTCACCATGTGTCCCTGCACTCCGGGGGAATTGTAGGATCCTCCCATCCCCGGCGGGGTCAGGGGTGGCCCCCCCTGCTGCCCCTGCATGGGCATTCCAGTCTGGTTCTGCGGGCCCATGTATCCCGGAGGAACGCCCTGCATGGGAGGGCTCTGCGGCATTCCCGGCCCCTGAGGGCCTCCGCAGGGATGGTGCCCAGGAGAACCGGGGTGCATCGGGGGCCCGTTGTGTCCTTGGGACATGCCAGGACCCGGCCCCGGGCTCGAGCCTGGATTGTACATGTGCTGGGAATGCGGGTCGTTGCCCTGGAACGGCGGCCGCGGGGGCGACGCGCTGTTGTAGAAGCTCGGTGGCCTAGAGGCAGAGGGAAATCAAGGAATCAAACGCTGGACCTACGAACACCAACAGTTGCCACCCTCCTCCCTCTCTCCCTCTCATTCGACCTGAAATTGGATAAAATTCCCAAAGGAGCGTTATTTTCCAACTATACCCATCCTACATTCCGTAACTTGGCCAGAAACACATTTTTTCCAATATTTGCTCATCTCCATCAGTTATACTCCAGAGAAAGCCAACTACAAAAAGCCTGGAGCAGGGAATGAGCTCTGCTCCACCTGCAGACGGAGATGCCAAACCAAGATTAAGCTTCTGGAAGGTCAGGCCTAAGTTGCTTTCTATGGGAAGCGTTAAATAATTCTGGTATCAAATATCTGGCAGATCCTTAACTTATCCCAGAATCCCAACAGGAAAAATGATTAAAGATGAAATGATAAACATCCAGGAGAGTTCTCCCCAGAATTCCAACACTTACTTCTTCCCAATTTTGTGTGCCAAATCCACAGTGGGCTTCACAACGATTTCAAAAAGAGATGGGATTTTCTTATAATCTCCGGAAGGATCTTGGTAATTTTCCATGTCCGACTCGGAGAAGGGATATTGCTCCGGGGGGGTTGGCAGGAGTCCGACCCCCGGGGGGGGTTTGGGAAGAGGAACAATGCCCCGCTTCCGGAGTTCCTCCAGCTCCTTCTCATCTTCATTTTGGGGTTCCTCCTCGTTATTCAAAACCTGGAACAAAGCCATGTGGCAGACATCCCATCACTTTTCCAGTATTCCAGATCAATTCAGCCTTGTACCTTTTATTGAAATATTATTTCCATCTTTAAATAAACAACTTCCCCGATATCTGCTACAATACTGCTGGATATTGACATCCAGACAGAGGATGGATGTCAGAGGATTCTAAAGGCATTTTTGGGAGCTGTTTTCCAGGACACCAAATCCCAGCCAGAAAAATATTTCTCCATTTCAGGAAGGAACAATTTCCCACAAGTTCCTTCTAGCAGGAGCGGAAGGAGTTATTCCAAGATTCCTCATGTTTTTAGTGTTGGATTCATACCCCCTTTTCTGTTAAGGCCTGGGGGCAATGACTGGAGATGGAATATCCCAATAAACCAAAGTTCAGGATTTCCCAGAGCATGAGGAAAAGGCTCCTCCCTCCCTTCCCCACCCCAAGTGCAGCAATCCTGATATTCCCAGTATCCAGATCACTCACCTTATCCAACAACTCCTTGGTTTCTGCAGTCAGGGGAGCGTGAGAGAATTTGCATTTATCTCCTTGATAACACTTTGCTCCTGTGTGGTAGAACTTGCAGGGGAATTCATGTGAGGAAGGAATTAAGGCTTCCTAACAGTTTGGGAAGGTTATAAAATCCAGCTGGCAGCTATCCCTCAATTCTTCACCAGGAATTCATTTTACGGTAGGAATTTTGGAAGCTAATAACCAACTTACCTCTTACTTCCTTTTAAAATTCTCCTAAAAAACTACATTTCTGTGGCCTTTGGATTTAATTTTCCAATGGTGATTAAAAAGGAGAAGGTCTCAATTCCAGAGGAAAACACCGAAGTAATGACACAGAGGAACAGATCAGGGGTTTAAAAGTGTGGGCAAATGTATCTAAAATTCCAGGGAATTTATCTTTGATAATGTTACAAATCAGTAATTTTATATTTATTTTTTCCTCTGAAGTATTTGAGAAAAAGAATGATCTTGTAATTAATCTACACAGTCAGTGGTAGAGTCTTGAAAAATAGTCACCTTTAAAAATCATTTAGATCAAAATAAACAGAAAGAAAACAATATAAATTAAAATTTCAGTTGAATTTGAACGTATTTTTAAAGGATATTGTGCAAATAAATGCAGTTCTCTCCTTTGGTGCAGTAACCCTGGATGTAGAACTTGCAGATTTCCTTTTTCTTTTCAATCTCTGCATCATGATCAAATTTACACTGTTCTCCCTGTAAATGAATTGGAAAAAAAAAAAACAAAACAGGAAAAGCCATTATCCATCTGAGACGCTGTGTAATTTCATTCCACAGCAAGAGAACATCCTCCTCAGTTGAATTTAAATTGTTCATCTTTACCAACATTAAATTCCATTCTAAGCCATAAAAACTTACTTTTAGAGGGGTCTGGACATGAAAAAAATTCCTGGATTGGAATTCAAAAGAATATATGGAGTGATAACAGAAAACAATCTCTGTTCTCTGCCTCCACGTGGGAATTTGCATTTTAATGATATAATATTGTACTGAATTATTTTCCATATATTCTGTTATCCATTCAGATTATTTTGCTGGATGGGAGTTTGGGGTATTATTTTAGGATTTGTTTTCCTGAAAAAGACACCAAGTGCTCTTTCAGTCCTTTCTAAAACTGAAGGTGGCAGCAAATACTCATCTGAGCCAAAGGTATCTAAAGGCAGCAAAAAACACATTTCCAATCATTTTTACTTTTATTTCCACCATTTGGGAAAGAAACGGAAAATTCCACCTCTAAATCCCAAGGAACCAAATAAAAACTAGAAGCATTCAGTGGTTGAATTGTGTTTTCTAACAATCCCACTTTTTAAAGTTTAGCACCACGAAGCAATTCCTTCAAAGCTCCCAAACTAGCAGGAAATTATTTAATATAGTCAGGAACTGTTGCCTATTTAGAGATTCCAGACTCGTGAGATTTGATGTCTTTGATACATTATCATTCTCAGGTTAAGTTAGGATGTTTTTATTTAATGTATTACTAAAAATATACATTTCTAGAAGAATTTAATTTGGAATGCCTAATGGAAGGGGATGTTTTTCCACAAAAATTTCGTCTAGAAATCCTCAGCGCATCAGAAATCAAAACACTGGGTTTCAACACCAGAGTTTGCTTTAAATCAGCTAAAAAAGCAATTCAAAAAACCAATTAAATTTACCTTAATGCACCTCCCTTCGAGGAAATATTTACAGATCTGTTTGCCCTTGTGCTCCACCGTGTGCTGGTTGATGAACTCCTGGCTCATATTAACCCATTTCTTCACTGGTTTGCCATCCTGGGAAAAAGAAAATCCACATTTTATCAGCTCCTTATTTGGAGCACCAGTGATCCAGATATTGAGAAGAAGGAGTGGAATTGCAGGTACCTCATGGAAGCCATCGGATCCTTTATTGCCTCCTCTGCCCCTCCCACGATCTTTGCGCTTCAGTTTCTTCTGCATTCCACGCCCTCTTCCAACATTGTAGTTGTTCCCTCGTTGGGAAATGCCTGGAAAACAGGGATAACCTCTTTAAAGGATCACAGAAATCGAGGGGAAATGATTCTCTCATGGCATCAAAGAGAGATAAATGGAATAATTTAAATCCCTCCATTTCTGCTGTCAGAAATGTTATTTCTAACCAGCCCGAATATTTCAGGTAAACCATCCCTGGCTGCTTCCCTCATCCAGGTCTTCATCCCAAAACACAACCAAAACTTCCCTTACCTTTCTGGATCCCTTTCATCCCCTGTTTCTTCACTGGTTCCTTTGGGAAGGGAGGTCCCAAATCCCCACTGGAAGTCTCCTTAGCTTGTCTGTACTGTTTGAGCTGGTCAGCAAAATCCTCATCCTTTTCCTCCTCGTTGTAATTCCCAAAGTTTTCATCACTATAATGACTGTAGTCGTCATATTCCTTACTTTTGACATTTTTTTTATGCTGCATTTTCTGGGAACTCATGTAATTCCCAGACACATGTCCATGCTGTGAGGAAAGGGACTGCATTAGGAAGCAATTGCATACTTTCCAACCCCACTAATCTAAAAACTGATCTAAAAATCAATTTTTGGGGCTGTTTTATTATTACCAGATTTACCCCAAAAAAGCATCAGTAATACAGGGAAAATCAGTTATTCAGGGAAAATTAATAATTTTAATTCTCAGGCTGAGAAAAGCCAGGAAAACTAAGCTCCTGAAGAGCAGAAGCAACTTGAGATATGGGAAAAGTGGCTTTTCAAGAGTTCTTTCCTTTGAGTCAAGCCTAAATCCAGTGCAGGCAATAAAAACATTCCATAATAATAAAGATTCCTTAATTCCTGTTGCCCGATGGGGGAAAAATTGGCATCAGGTTTATTTTCTATCACAGAGCCTGCTTTACATCTGGGAACCTCCTCAGGGAGATAAGAACTGGATGTGCTTCCAGAAATCCAGGAGAACGGGCACTGGGATTAAGCCAAACTTCCAAAAGCACACCGCTTATATTTGTATTTTTGGAATGTCACCTCTATAAAGACCTCGAGGAATGAGTTGCAAACTTCCTACCTGACTGAAGGAGGAATCATAGTCCCTGTAGGAAGAGCTGCTGCTGCTTTTTTTGTGGGGCCTTTCCGTGCGCTCCATGTCGGAGTCGTGGCTGTAGTCGGAACTGTCATCGCTGGAAGGGGAGTTATGCTGGAAAACAGAACAAAAAAAAATGGGAATTTTGAGGCAATCATCTCCTTCCATAAATATGAGGAACACGAAAGTGATAAATTTACACTGTGCCTCTTATCCTAAAAACTCTCAAATCCCTCTGGTTCAGCTTACATGACCTGGGCTAAACCACGACCATTTAAGACCAGTTTAAGTCTTAATGGGAATAAATACATTTTAGTTCCTTTTCCAATTCCGTGGATTCTTGCCCTGGACACCCATGGTTCAAATCAGCACTTCGAAAATGTCAGGCGTTTTCCTAACCTTATGCTTGTCCCGTCTTCTCCTTTTGGATTTCTTCTTTTCCTTCTCTTTTTTGCGTTTTTTCCGGGATTTCCGGTGGCCTTTCTCATTTTTCTGTTTATCCTCCCCTTTTGAGCCATGTTCCTTCACATCCTCATAGGCTGCATCATCTATTTCCCCATCTTCCAGCTCCCCATCTTCCCTGGAAGAGGAAAACCAGGAAGTCAGTAAAATTCCATGTTGTTATCCAGCTCACCTGTCACTGGGAGAAAAGCAGTTAAGAAGTCCGAAGCAAGCCCAAGCTGTGATTTTTGGGATAATTGGCTATGCCAGGGAGAAGACACGACTGCTCTGTGACCTGGAATTTCTTGGAATTACATTAATGAAATAAAACTGGAACGTTAATATTCTTGCAACACCTGCAGCTATCCCAAAAAACCAATTACGTTTTGACGACATCAGTTCAACTCATTCCCTCAAGGATTAATTAAAATATCCTCTTCCATAAAATACCCACTGAAAATACTCCTTGGAAACAAAGCTGTTCCCATGTCCGAGTTCCTCTGGGAATTACACTCATGGAATTCCACCTTTGGGATGTACCCAGGACTGGAATAACTTTCCAGGTAAACCAATCTCAGTAATAGAATCCCTTGGATTGCATGGCAGAGGGAAGATTACAGAAGTCCTCTAATCCCTCCATTCTTCCCACAACATCCAAGCATTTTCCAAGAATGTAAAAAGGAGGGGAAAAAAGCAAGAAGAAAAAAAACCCCAACAACTGGATAAATATGGATTGAAAAGATAATGGTCAAAAATACAATTTATTGGAAAGTAAGTTATTTTTCAAGGAAGTGCCGAGGCAGGAATTCCCTTCTGGCGTAGCTGCTTTTATGCCCATTTAAATCCCAAACTGGAGCTGTGCACCGGAAGGGAGAGCAGAACCTCTCCCTTTCTCGGCTTCCCTCCCTCTTCCACAACCTCCAGGTACTTGGAGCTCAATGGATAAGCAAAAGCAATCCCAGAAAACATTCCCAAAACATTGTCTGAGTGGATTCCCAGAGCGGCTCCCCAACAGATCAGGAAGGCACAAAAGCCAAATGATCCTCCTGAGAAAACCAGCCTGGTAAAATCACTGGGCAGTTCCACAGATATTCAGGAAGGGAAAATCAAAAAACCACAATTCTGGGATTTTAATTTCATTTCTAACCTTCAAACCTGGATTTTAGCTCCCCTTCCTTGACCTTATTTCAGGGTCATCCTTAAAAATAGAATTCCTTATGCCCAAAGGAGATTTACCCCAGAAGCTCCTTAACTCCGAGATCCAAACCCAGGATGCATTTTCTGAAATATTCTGGGAATCTTTACCCTCAAACATTATGGAAATCTTTACATTTTCATTCCCCATTTCATTTAAAAATAATTTTACTTTAGGTTAAAATTCTCTGAGGGCTAAAATTCCCCCGAATTTTGATACTAAGGTGCTGCTAAAGAAATTAAGAATTAATAACGAAAATAACTCAAAATAATAGAGAATTTTCTCTGGGAAAATCAAATAAAAGCAGAGGGGTGGCTGGGAGCAGTAAAAAGTGAAAGTAAATTAATTCCACGCTATTTTCTGGGAAACCTAGCACTGATGTGCATGTAAATAAATTGGCCTCCAACTTTTTCCTTACCCTGCCATGGATTTACCCACACAGAACCAAGACATCCTCACTAAATGTTTGCAGGAAAAATCTTTCCAGGACCCCTGTGTTGGAAGGCTCAGACCCTTCTTCACCAAAATAATGTCAACGACAGGAACTAACTAAAACTAATTAAAGAATTAAAAACATTCCTGGCTTGAGAAAATTGGATTAAAACAAACTTCCAATTTGGAATATTCTAAGTGTGGCCAGACAGGGATTTTTTTCATTATTTTCTACCAAGTAGTTCCTTTATAATTCAACAGATCAGCTCCAACCAAACTATTAACAGAATTCCTGCTGCACAAATTGATTGGGAATTGTGAGGTTCCCAGTATGGGTGTTCCCTGAAGTGAGCTGGTTTTACTGGTCCTACATCTGCACACCTGATGTAACACAAAAACCTGGGAGCTGGGCCTTTTGTTGAAGCAAATTAACTTATTTTACAGCGCTAAAGTTTTATAAAATATACAAATTATGATCTCCCAGGTTGTGTTTACTGTTGCTCTTCACCTCATAAATTAAAACATTACAAAACAACACTTGTTAATTAAAATTAATTAGGTTGTTAGGTGGCACTTCTTGGCTCTATTTCACGATTACCAGTGTCACAACTGGCTGTACTGGTGGCAAGAGGAGGTGAGAGCATGACAACTCCAAGCTGGAAAAACTCTGCTCCCAGCACAACCCGGAGTCACTCAGGCTCGTCCTCAAGGATTTGAAAACTCCACAGATATTTTCAATCCCTGAAACAGCAAAAAGCCACAGCCTGATTCCAGGAACTCCACGGCACAGCTCTGCTCCAGCTCCAAAGATCCCAGTGGATTCCTGGTGCGCACTGGGCTTGGAAAACAGAGCATGACACAACTTCCACCTTTTCCCAAGGACAAGCAGGAAGGGGAAAACAAGAACCAGGAGCTCTGGGCTCTGCCCTGAACTTGCACTAAAGCCCAGGCCCATTTCAGGGATCACTTCC
The DNA here is from genome assembly GCA_013400515.1 of Erpornis zantholeuca. NCBI lineage: Eukaryota > Metazoa > Chordata > Aves > Passeriformes > Timaliidae > Erpornis > Erpornis zantholeuca. The sequence goes on from VZTN01010672.1 coordinate 93,690, forward strand.
CAAGGACAACCAGGAAGGAGAAAACAAACAGCAGGAGCTCTGGGCTCTGCCCTGACCCTTGCACCAAATCCCAGGGGGCATTTTGGGACTACTTCCCAATTTGTACCACAGACCTTGGAACTCTTTCTTCATGAGGCAACAGTTTTACATTTACCCACAAGCTTTTTTCTTTCTTTTTGTCTGTTTGTTTGGGTTTTTTTCCCAGTGTTTTCCGGTCCTCTGAAGTACCACAAAGGGCTGTGGAGCTGTGTGGGGGGAGGCCAAGCTCTGGGAATCCCCAAACCCCGGCGTTTTTAACTCCTGCAGCTGTGTCAGGAATGCTCAGGGTAGACGTGGGCTCAAGCACTGGTAACTGCCACCCTGGCACAGTATTTTTGGAACTAGTTAGGAAGGCCAGGGCTGCCTGGAGAAAGGATTTGAATTTCCAGCAGCTGCAGGAGAGAAAAGGAGGGAGGGAAGGAGGGAGGAACAGAGGTCCTTTCACCAGGAACAGGACTCTGGGCTTCTGCGCATGGGGATTGAGAGGTGGCAAAGATAACGTCAGTCAGCCCTTAATCTGCATAAAAAAGATCCAGTTAAATGTGTAAGGTGGAATCTGGCAAGAAAATGACGTTAAATATGGCTCTAGTGAGAGATTGTGGTATCAACAAAAACAGCCAAAAATAAAAAACCCGCCCAACTCGGAGCACCCTTTCCTGCCTGAGACAGAGAACAATGGTGACATTCAACAGACACCCCCTGGAAAGTGCAATTTATGGAAAGAATGGCAAACAGCCCCCCTTCCCAGCCAGAATAAATCAATGAAGATGTAAAAACGCATGCATTCCAAAAGGAAAAATTAAAACCTTGCTAAAAAAATGCACTTTTAATGCAGTGACACCCCCCCTCCCCTCCTTGCATTCCCCACCACCACCACCCCGCTCCAGCCTGAAGGTGACCTGCCCCCCAAAAACATCGTTAACCCCCTCAGGCACATTAACAGAGCATCATCATCATCAGCATCATCATCATCATTACCAGCATCACCCCACTAAGTACCACCATTATGAGAAGCGGAGAGAGAGAAGAATGTTACTCGACCTTTCGTCCCCTGCATGTTGCCTGTCAGAGTCGGGCATGTTTGGGTCAAGAACTGGGTTTGGGGGTTTGGAGAACAGGCTTTCAAAGGCCATTGTGCCTGGCTGTGGTGTGGTGAGGAGGAGGAGGAGGAGGGAGGTGGAGGAAGGCAGGGCCCCGCCGCTGCCCGCGGTGCGGAGCGGCGGGA
>VZTN01010672.1:104336-120927 GCA_013400515.1 Erpornis zantholeuca
CAGCGCCGCCTCCGCGCCGGGGGAGCCGGGCTCCGACGCCTCCCCGGCCTCCAGATCCGAGTCCGCTTGAGGGAAGCCCGAGTCCTGCGTGGAGTCCGGGCTCTGCTCGGGAAGGCCGGTGTTGATGTAGAGGGCGTCCCCGCGCGCCTTGGCGCCGGGCAGGTTTTCCAGCAGCTTCTCCAGCTGCACTTTGAGCTGGGAGAAGGTGGGGCGGGCGGCAGGGTCGGCTCGCCAGCACTCGGACATGATTTCGTACCTGGGAACCGGGAGAGGAGCGCGGTTAACACAGGATCCCGGAATCCCAGAGTGGCTTGGGATGGGAAGGGACCTTAAAGCTCATCCAGTCCCACCCCCGGCCATGGGCAGCGCTTCCACTGTCCCAGGTGGCTCCAAGACGTCCTTGGACGCTTCCAGGGATGGGACAGCCNCCTTGCAGCGGTGCCGCTCACACCATGCCCGGCGGCACTTCCGAGTCCTCCCCGCGGCTCCCGGCCCGCGGCCGCTCCGATGCCGGCAAAGTGCCGGCCTGGCTCCATCGGCTCCCCGGCTCCGAGGCCTGGCAGGGAAGCAGTGGCACGTAGGGCTCCTCCACGGCGCCGCCGAGCTGCTCCTCCCCGACGTACCTGGTGGCCCGCGGCTCNATGGGAGTTATTGGGGCTAATTCCCAGCTTCCCTCCAAGCCGGGCAAGCCTTGAAATTCCCATTAAATTCAAGTGAAACCAACTCCCTCTGCTCAGGCTGTTTCCCAAGGGCATGGATTTATCAGCCCAAGCTGCTTTAGAAGTGTGAGAAGTCTCTTCCAGTGCAGCCCTGGGATCTGTTCCCTGGGAACATCCCAGCTCTGTGTCTGGGATGCCCAGTCCTTCCCTTGGCAGGTGCCTGCTTCCCAGGCTGGATTCTTAGAGGTTCCTGCACTGCTTCCTTTGGGAACAGGCAGTGGAGAGGAGCCTTGCAGGGAATGTTGCCCAACTCTGTTTATCCGGTCTGGATTCAAAGCTCTCAGCCGTGGGGGGGTTAAACATTTTCAGCTCTAATGGCACCAGAGGAAAACTCAGGAAGGAAGCTTGGGAGAAAGGCCTTTGCTCAGCTGCTCAGAAATCCAGAGGTTCGTGTTTTCTGCGTTTTCCCTTTCCAGATTTATGGATTTGAGGCAAGGAAGGGCCCTAGAGGGAGTTTTGGGGGACAAAGAGGAGCATCACCAGCCAAAACAAATCCGAAACTAAATAAAGTGCTGAAAAGTCCCGTGGCTGACTGCCCTTGGCAGCCCTACAAACCCACTGCTTCCCCTCGGGACATCTGCCGGGATTTCTGCCTGGAGTGCAGCACGCGCTCTGCTCCGGGATCCGGCTTTCCTTAGGGCTCCTGGGGAAATCCAGCCGGGATCCCAGTACTCACAGCTCATCCAGGCAATCCTCGGGCTTCTTCAGGCGCTGCCCGTGGAAGAGGTACTCGTAGATCTCGTGGTTCTGCACCCCCGGGTACGGCGTCATCCCGCGCGTGGCGATCTCCCACATGGTGACGCCGAATGCCCACTGCCGGCACAAAGGGAGAGGCCGAGGCTGAGGGGACGCTTCCAGGAGGAATGAAAGAACCTTTTCACGGGGAAAGGTCACCGCCTGGCATCCGAAGGACAGCGGGCAGAGCTGTGGCACTCCCAAAAATGGGAACGGCCAGGGCGGAGGCGAGCGGCCTGCTCGTGGAACCGACCGTGCCAGCAGCAAAGGAGCTCCTGTGCTTCCAGGGAATGACACCAACGGGAGTGGCTCGGCCCAGCCTGTGGAGCCAACCTGTGCCATGGCCTCACAGGGAAGAATTCCCTCCCAATACCCCACATATCCTTGCCCTCTGGCAGTGGGAAGACATTCCTGCTTGTCCTGTCACTCCGTGCCCTTGTCCCAAGTCCCTCTCCAGCTCTCTGGGAGCCTTGTTCCATTGGGCAACACACTCAGGTTGCGCTGCCTTTTCATGGAGAGATTCCCGGGAATGCTCTGAGTGGCTCCTTGGGACACTCTGCAAGCCTGGAGGTGCTGCAGCCACGCACTTGTCCTGGTCAAACCCTTCCCAACCCAGCAGCATTCCCAAAGTCAGGATTTGGAGGGGCAGGTTTCCCCTCAGCTCCTTCTGAGGATTTTCCATCTCCTGGAAGTCAGGGAATGCCACCTCCATGGATAGAGCCCAGAGGCATTTTCCACCTGCTGCATGCATCTGGCTTTCCTAGTCCGAGCCCACCTTGCTGTCTCATGGATATGGCTTTTATCCTGGCTCTCTCCACTCCAGCTGGGATAACACGTGGAGAGAGCCAGGTAAAAGTGAAAGGAATTCCAGGGAAGAAAGGTACCAGGGCTAATATTAGCCCCACATCCTGCTGCTGCCTTCCAGCTGGAGCTGGGGAAGCGGGGTGGAGAGGCGAGGAATTTTCCCCTCCAGGCACGGGGACCTACCACGTCGCTCTTGGTGGTGTAGACGCGGTCAGCCAGGGACTCGAGGGCGATCCACTTGACCGGCATCTTGGCGATGCGGCCCTGCCGGTAGTAATCCCCGCTGTAGATCTTCTTGGAGAGCCCGAAGTCGGCCACGCACACCGTCATGTCATCCCGCAGCCTGGGGGAAAGCAGGGATCAGCCCGGCCCGAGCTCCGCGTCTCCCAGCCGAGGGGAGTTTTACGGGAAGGGGCGGAGTGGTGCCGTAAATCCACCAGGCGTTCGTGGAGGAGAACACTCACATGCAGTTCCGAGCTGCCAAGTCCCTGTGCAGGAAGTTCCGGCTGCTCAGGTATTCCATGCCCAGGGCGATGTCCACCATGAACTTCACCAGGGTCTGCAGGGGCACGAACTGGGCAGGGAAGGTGGGGGTTACACGGCGCCGATCCCAAAGGCTTCCCTGTGCCGGGCTGCCATCCCAATGGATGAGCCCACGGCGGCACAGGAGCTCTCATCCCTCAGGCCCAGGAGCCTGCAGGAGCTGTAGGGAGGGGATTCCTCCCTCCCACACCAGGCTCCCATGCTCCCTACCTGCGGGGCCATCTCCAGCCGGGAGCGGAGCAGGAAGCTGTGCAGGTCTCCGTACTTCATGAACGGCAGGATCACCATGGGCTTGGGCACCCGCAGGGAGCTCAGCTCGATGCACACCCCTGGCAAACACGGACAACTCGCATGGCGCCCCGGGAAAAGGGAGCCAAATCCCACGGGAAGGGACAGCCCCTACCCAGGAGCTTGATGACGTTGGGGTGGTCGAAGTCCTTCATGCACGCCGCTTCGCTGAGGAACTCCTCGATCTCCCTCTGGGAAAAGTTATCCACTGGGAAGCAGGGAGAAGGAAAGAGCTTTAAAAGCCCCGAGCGGTGCCAGGATGCTGCTCCCGAGAGAGGTGCTGGGAATGCTGCTATCCCAGTGGGACAAACAGCAAGCCCCGCAGGGCAGGGACACGACTTACACTTCATGGTCTTCACAGCCACCTTCTGCGGGGCCCCTTCGGGCTGGCTGAGCCGTCCCTCCATCACGGATCCAAACTCCCCTGCAGCGCGGGAAAGAGGGAATCCTTTATCCCGAGCGTTCAGGGCACCACCGCATCCCCAAGATGTGGAATGCTCCAGGATGGAGCCACGAGGCTCATTCCTCAGCAATGACAGGAGGAGGATGAGCCGGGATCTGCAGCAGCAGCTTGGAATGAGATGAGTTTTGCTCACCCTCTCCCAGGACTTTTCCCAGGCTCAGGGCGTTTCTGTCCACGACAACGTCCTGCAGCTTCTGCTGGAGCTCCCTGCTGACCCCCAGGCTTCCCACTGCAGGAGAGGGGGACAGGAGGTCAGGCACCTCCCACCTGCTGCCACACCCCCCTGCAGCTTCTCCTGGAGGGATAAAAGTGGATCCTTACGGGTCAGCTCCACGGCTCTCCGGCAGTAGGACTTCTTGGCTGTGTAGCTCACTGCCAGCTCCGAGTCGTTCCCGCTGAAGGCATTCCTGGGGGGACACAAACACATCAGCTGGATGAAGGAGGCAGCGTGGTGGGGGCAGGAGCCCGGGGGATCTGTAGGAAAAGGGGAAATGCATATTCCATGTCCTTTTTCCTGGATCAGCCTGCAAGGCCCGAGCAGAACAACAGCTCCACAAACACCACAGAGCTTTTGGGGAGGAAATGGGATACTCATTTCCTACTCAAGGAGCAGGAATGCTGCTGGAGCCCTGCAGACTCCAGCTTTGGGGAACAAAACCAGGGCAGGATGCTCCAGAGCTGGGAAAGCAGGGACAGAGTGACAACAACCAGTCAAGAGAGGGATCCTTACACCGAACCAGTTTCCAAACTGGGAGCATGGGGCAGTTAAATGCCACTTGGGAAGCCACGAGGGGGAGTGAGGAGTGTGGGGTCACTGCAGGAGAAAACAGCCCTTTGTCCGTGATTTGAAACAATGCAGGCGTGGGATGAGGCGGGAGGGTTTCTCCAGGACGTGGGATGTTATGGAATCATAGAGCCATGGAATCGAAAGGAGCCCACAGGGATCATCCAGCCCAGCTCCTGGCCCTGCACCCCAACAACCCCACGCTGTGCATCCCTGGGAGCATTGTCCAAGCACTCCTGGAGCTCTGGCAGCCTCGGGGCCATGCCCATTCCATGGAGAGCCCGGTCAGTTCCCGCTGGAGGCAGAATCTTTTCCCAAAATCCAGCCTAACCTTCCCCTGCCACAGCCAAAGCTGTCCCCTCAGGTCCAGGTCACCCTGTGGTGCCCAGTGCCACCCCTGCTCTCTCATTTCCGTGCCGAAACACGCTCACCCACCAAGTGTGTCACTTCCCTTTAAAAACAGGAATAGCAAGCTAAAGGTCAACTGCTGAGCCAAGGAAGGGAAGGGGAAGGAAAAATCCCACTCAGCCCCTCACCATGGGCACAACGAACGTCATCTGTGGTAATGGCCTCGGTCCTGGGGACAGAATCCCCGTCCCCAGATCCAGCCCCCGGGAGCTGCCCTGCTTCCATCCCCTCACCCGTATTTCGTCTCCACGCATCGTTTCTGGACGAGCACGGTCAGGCAGAGGATGAATCCGACGGCAATCGTCCCGCAGATAAATCCCAGGGCTATGACGAAGGAGTCGGCGTTCCCAGAGGCTGGAGTCGAAGAGGGGGCTGAGGTTATTAATCCTAAGAAAATATCCTGTTAATGGAGCCGGTGAAGGAGTCAGCCTGCAGCACCGGGGGCTTGGGGGCAGGAATTCCCAGGGGTTTTCCACGGAAACCAAAGGGTTATGCAGGAAAAAAGGGCACGGAGGTTTTCCTGCTCCCGAACCAGGATCAGCTCCCTGATCCTCGGCTGACAGGGAAAGCATCCGAAGGAGGACAGCCTCACAGAGAGCAGGCCCCCGGCATTCCCAGCATCCCGCCCTGCTCCTGCTTACCGCCGGCAGGGATGAAGATCTCCACGGGAATGCTGAAGGGTCCCACTCCCCCCTTGGTGACGGCGGCCACGCGGACGGAGCAGGTGGCGTTGGTGGCCACCACGGGCAGCACGGCCACGCTGCCGTTCCGCCAGGCCTCGGCGGAGACGTTCTGCTGGAGACAGGAGGGGAAGGAAATCCCGGGCTGGGGAAGGCAGGGAAACCTGGGGATTGACTGACAATTGTCCCCTTGGCAACCTCGGGAGCTGCTCTGCCTTCCCGGCCCGCAGGAAGCGCGGCACCCGGCTATTTAGGGAGAAGAATGGCCCTGTGTGCGAGGGCCGGATGGGATCGGGAACGGAGCTGAGCCGCGCTTCCCGTTCAGTCCCGGCCTTCCTGGGCCTCTCAACAGGGCCAGAGAGAGGCAGGGAAGGATCAAGCATGGAAGGGAAAGGCTCTGCTCATGTGGATTGTGACCCTCAGCATTCGCTGTGGCTGCTTTGGCGACCGGAGCCCTGCGAGCTCCAGCACCCACGGATCCGTGCGCTCCCGCTGGGATTGTCCAGGCACTCTGGAAGTAGATCCTAGGGCAGCTATTTTCTGCCTTTTGTAGCTTTTGTGTCCAGCTAATTATATCCCAGCTTTTCATGCCTTTCCTTGGCTGGTGCCATGGCAAGAGGCAGCGTGGCTTGGTAAAAACACAGGAGTCTTTCCCTGCAAATTCCATCCTTTCCCGGTCGTTTCCGGCCACGGGAGTGCTGCTGCTGCTCCCTGCCAATTTCCAGCTGCAGCCAGAACATCTGGCAGGCTGCTGTGCCCAGCAGCGCCCCAGCTCTTTCCTGAACATCCCAGAAAAAAGCAGGAGCCGAGGGGGATCGGTGGGCGAGGAAAGGGAATCAGAGCTTCTCAGAGGGAACCAGTTTCGGTTCCCTGTCCCAAAAAAAGCCACGGAAAGGGATGTGAAACACCCCGGGAATGCGTGGGCATCTAGGGGCAGCGAGAGGAGCTGGGAGCTGCATTACCACATTGCTGCCTTCCTCCTCCTGGGATCCACACAGGATCCTTTCCCTACCACCAGGCTAAAAGTGGGATCCTTCCCTATCCCAGAGGGCTCTGCTGTGTCATCTGAGGACAGACCCAGGCCGTGAGCACAAAGCAGGGCTGACCTGCCAAATTTAACGGGATTTTAGGAGCTTTGTGGTAGTTGAGGAATTTCTTTCCGTCCCAACTCCAACAGCCTGGGCTCCAGCAAGGACTGCTGGTTCAAGAGGAAAATAAACCAACTTTGGGGAATTTTCTGGTTGTGGAGAGGCCTGCAGGTGGCCCTGTGACACTAAAATCCGGCTCCTTCCTGACTTTATCCTGCAAAAAGCAGTGGTTATTTTGGGGCACTCCGGATTTAGCCTTCGCAGGGGCCACAACTCAGGGACTTGATTTCATGGGAATCATCCTCCCAGAACCATTTAGGTTGGAAAAGATCTCTGAGATCATCGAGTCCAACCTTAGAAGGAGCTTTTCAAGGAGTCTGAACTCCAGTCTCGTGCCTCAGACTCATGGAAAAACTGAGAACTGGGAATAAAATTCACTCCAGAAGCTAGAAAAATGGGACAAAAAAACAACAACAACAAAACCAACAACAATAAATCTCCCAGGGCTTAAAGGGCAAGGCCTGGATTTGCCCTTTTGCTGGAGAAAGACAGCTCCCATCAGCACTTTTTTTCCGAGTCACAAGACCAGGGTTTTGTCTCCCTGCCTTCATTCAGGCTGGATCTGCACGGAGGAGCAAAAGGAGAACTGAAAGTGCAGCATCCTACAAAACAAGCAGGATGAGTCACCGCTTCCAGCCGGGGTCGCTCCAACGGCCTGGCACCGAGGGACCCACAGCTGGATCCATCCCTGCTATCCACGGGCTCGGGATTGGATCTTTAGCCCAGGGCCTGGGCCAACCTTGCCCTAGCAAATTCCAGCAGCTACTTCCCAAATCCTACGAGAGGCCAGCGGGGTGTGCCCGGTGATTTCCCACGCTCACAGAGAGGCCTTTGGGCCAGAATTCCTGGAGCTCTGAAACTCCGTGCATGGGCTAGATCCCAGCTGAATTCCCAGCTCAAAATCCAGGGAACGCAAGGCCAGGAGTGGTTTGAAGCCCACATGAAAGCCTGAGGCAGCAAAGAAACGAGCTCCAAAAGAATCTATGGAAGCACCAAAACCCGTCTGGACATCCCTGCCAGGATATTTTCCAGGATTCAGCCGTTCCTCCCCGTTCCCTGGTGACTCACCATGCCCTCAGAGCTGTGCCACCTGTACCAGACACGGTAGCCCTGGAGCTCACCATGGATCCTCTCCAGGTTTGGCTTCACCCAGCGGATCTCCAGCGAGGAGCTGGATTCGTTGAAGGACACTGTCACATTCAGCGGTGGCATGCTCGGAGCTGTGGGAATCAGCGGGAAAGGAGGTGAGGGAATCCAGGAGAATGGGTGCAGAAATATGGGAATCTGATGGAAAAGGAGCTGGAGCTCCACCAGAAAGCCCACGGGAAATGGGGAGGTTTCCCTTCCCACCCCTGGGAGCAAGCAGGACTCCGGAGCTGCAGGGAAACCCTTCCCAATCCTCACTCCCTGTTTCCTACCTCCCTCGGTGGTGCTGGCTGTGATCCAGGGGCTGAAGGGAGACCAGCCGACCTCGTTCCTGCAGGAAACGCTGATGTTGTACTCTTCCATGGGCTCCAGCCGCTGGATGTGGAACTCGTGGGGAGGCACGGAGGTGCGGAAGGGCTGGAGGGAGACGTTGCCTCTCGGAACGGCTTCCTTGACCTTGAAGGGAATTGCCAATCAGTCCACAAACAGGGATTAGTCGGCAACAGGCTGCAGGAAGAGACGCTGGAAAACAGGATCCGGAGCCCTGCCTCCCACCCCAACTCCGCAGGGAAAAGCTCCTGAGGGGAAAGCTCACAGCGGTACATTCACAGGGCACAGGGAGAGGGCTCCAGCACTCACGGAGTTGGGAATGTTCCAGGGATGTTGGGAAGGAGGGAGGGATGATTTTCTGTCTCCTGTGGCACGGAGCAAAAGCAGCCCCAAATAAAATAACCCGGCAGCACATCCCAAATAAACAAAACAAAGCCCTTTCTTTGGGCACTGCATCGTTGGAAAACAGGATTTATCCCCATGGGATGTCACGGGACCAATCCCAGCCCTCCTCATGTTTAGCAGCGTGGATGGGTTGGACACCCCAAAAACAAGGCCTGCTTTCCACACAAACTCCTGGATGTGGAGCCCCCACACAGCTGCCCACAGAGCCACTGCAGCTTTCCAGGAAATATCTCATTCTCTGGAAAGCACTACCTGGACTGGGATAGAGGGAGGAAAAAGGGAAGGGCAAGGACAAGGACATCCCACCCCATGGGCACAAGGTCACACACTCCTCTGGCAAGTCTCCATACATGATTTTGGGATGGTTCCAGCCCAAATGTAAGAGAACAGCCTTCAGTCTCAAGTTTTCATGGAGCAATCCCTGGGAATGCTCTGAGTGGCTCCTTGGGACACTCTGCAAGCCTGGAGGTGCTGCAGCCACGTGCTCGTCCCGGTCACACACTTCCCAACCCAGCAGCATTCCCAGAGTTGGGATTTGGAGGGGCAGGTTCCCCTCGGCTCCCCATTCCTTACAAATAATGGGAAGGAGCTGAGGGGTTGCCTGTCTCCTGGAAAAGTCAGGGAATGCCACCTCCATGCCCAGGCTGTCACTGGATGCTCTGAGGGAGGCGAGCAGTGACCAGAGCAGCACACGCGACGCTTCCGGGACCAGGCATCCTGAGCATCCAGCCCGATCCTCGACTTGTCTTCTGGGAATAATCCAACAAATCCACGGATTTCGGAAGGAAATCAGGATGTTTGCAAAGGGCACCAGTTGGGATTGGCAGGTGGGCCAGCTGCAGCCCCTGGGAATGAGTCACTGGCTCAGGGGGCCCAGGGATTATCCAAGGGGCCTGGAGCAAAAGGGCTGAGTCACAGCTGTGTTTTTGCCAGGATCCCTCTCCTGTTTTCCAAAGGCCATTTCCTACAGGCAGACCAGGAATGTTAAGTCATAGGAAATTCCTTGGCTCTCCACCCCACTTCCCGAGCTCCAGCTGGAAGGCAGCAGAAGGACATGGGGCTAATATTAGCCCTGGTACCTTTCTTCCCTGGAATTCCTTTCACTTTTACCTGGCTCTCTCCACGTGTTATCCCAGCTGGAGTGGAGAGAGCCAGGATAAAAGCCATATCCATGAGACAGCAAGGTGGGCTCGGACTGGGAAAGCCAACTGTGTGCAGCAGGTGGAAAATGCCTCTGGGCTCTACCCATGGAGGTGGCATTCCCTGACTTTTCCAGGAGATGGGAAATCCTCAGAAGGAGCTGAGGGAAAACCTGCCCCTCCAAATCCTGACTTTGGGAATGCTGCTGGGTTGGGAAGGGTTTGACCAGGACAAGTGCGTGGCTGCAGCACCTCCAGGCTTGCAGAGTGTCCCAAGGAGCCACTCAGAGCATTCCCGGGAATCTCTCCATGAAAAGGCAGCACAACCTGAGCGTGTTGCCCAATGGAACGAGGCTCCCAGAGAGCTGGAGAGGGACTTGGGACAAGGGCATGGAGTGACAGGACAAGCAGGAATGGCTTCCTGGTGGGGGATTGGGAGGGAATTCTTCCCTGTGAGGCTGTGGCACAGGTTGTCCAGAGAAGCTGTGGCTGCTCCATCCCTGGCCTGGACATCCCTATTGGAGCAACCTGGGATAGTGGAAGGTGTTGGGAGGGAGTTGGAACTCGACCTTTAAGCCCTCCCAAGCCAAACCATTCCAGGATTCCACGAAATCTGTGCAGCTCCTGCAAACACCACCCACTTCCACCTGCCTCGGAGCATCCGTGTGGGGGAGCTGTGGGGATATGGGAATTCTGGGTGCCTACCTGGACACTGCAGCTGTTGAAGGCAGAGAAGGCATCGAAGCCTGGCACCCAGGATATCCCGATTCCATGGGCTGTCCTGTTGAGGACCTGCACGCTGACAGGAGCCGATGGAATTCCTGCAGGGAGAAGCCAAGGGAAGCCTAAACACAAGCACAGCAGGATAGGCTTTCCCTGGAGCTCCCGGGGCTCAGCGCGTGACCCCACATCCGAATTCTGCGGATGTGCCGGACCACCGGATAGGGAAGCACAAAAATGTCACTTTCGGGGCTATTTTGGCCATTTCTATATTTGTGACCACTCTGGGCAGCTTAGCAACCATGACTTATTTTGGGGAACACCTCCCTCGCCTCGCCTCGCAGGTCCCATGTCAGGAATGTCAGCAATTTCCACCGTTTCCTACGGAAAATTCCTACGGAGCACCGCCCCGGTTGTGAAGGAAGGGAAGGAGCGATGCAGCCCTTCCGAATCCCGCTTTGAAGCTGACAGTTTTGCTTTCCAATTTGCCTTTCGGTGCTCCCTCCCCCATCCCGGTGCTGGGATGACCGAACCGGGATGGCCACGCTACAACCAGATCCCGCTGGATTCTAATCACAGGACGGAAGCCGGGATCTCCCTCATGAAGGAAGAGCGCCGGGAAGTGCGGAGACTTGGACACGAGGGCTTAACAGGGAACGGGAGCTGACCTTTGATGTTGACCTGGCCTTGGCCGGACGCAGTCAGGCCTTTGCTGTTGTGGGCCTCGCAGCTGAACAGCGCCTTCTCCTCGAGTCCTGCCGGGAAAACACAGCCCTGTTCCCCAGATATCCCAAACCCATCCTGATCCCACCAGCTCCCCACTGGTGAACCCTCAGGGTTCCCTCTCTGAGCCTCTTTTCACTTCCCTGCATGGCCCTGCTGCTGCCAGTGCCCGGGGGTGACCCAGGCCACCGCCACCCCGCTGCCACGCTGGGACCACGCGGGCACCACGGCCCCCAGACCCTACAGATGTCCCTGTGGAGCCCTTGCGCAAGCTCCTGAGGAAAGGGTGGTTTTCCCTCCCAAAGGGGAAAGGCAGAAAGCAGAAGGGCCCCCAGCACAGCCTGGTCAGATGATGCAGTGCTAGCCAAGGATTGCTCAAAGCCCCCAGGTGACGGCGGGGAAGGACCGCTGGAAATACCCCAGGGCGGATTGTCCCGGCCCGCGTGAGGCCACCCCGGGCTCGGGATTCCTGTCCCGTGCCGAGGTGGACAGGGGGAGTGTTGGCTCAGGCCAACAGGGCTCTTGGGCCAGGAGCAGCTCTGCTCCAACAGCCCAAGCTCGCGGGTGCCAGGCGGATGCAAGGGCATCCAAGAGGAATGAGTCACTTCTTCCGGCTTTCGCTGCCTTTTAAAGGCCACCCGCCGCTGGGTGCCAAGACCAGGCAATTATAGCCCGGCTCTTAATTAACCACCGGCCTCCTCCTCAGCAGCACAGCAAGAAATTCCCCATCCTCTGCCTCTGCAGCAAACCCAGAGTGGGGTTTATGGGACACCGAGGATTTTTCTCCCCGTGTCCCACAGACACCCAGCACAGGGGGCATCCCAAACTCTTCCAGAGACACAAAGCAGGGACCACCATTCCAGCAGCCCAGGAGAGCAGCCGGGTTCCTGCTGGCACAGCCAGAGGCTGTTGGAAAAATCTGCTGCTTGCTCAGGAAAGAGTCGCTTGAGCATCCTGCCTCTTCCAAGACAGGGATTTCTGGCAGCAGCCAGAGGGGGTCAGATGGGGCTTCCTGGCCCAGAGTGGCCCTGAGGCTATGCACAGCATGGGAACAGCCCCTCCGAGCAGGTGGATGGCATTCCCAGCAGTGTGTCCCACAGCAGGGACACCCCGTGGCAGGGACACCCCGTGGCAGGGACGCTCCCGGCTCACCTGGCACGGTCAGGACCGATGGGGAGATGTAGGGTCTCTGGTTGAGCTGGACGTTGTTCCGGAACCAGTAGATCTCCACAGGCTCCGGAGGTCCCACGGCATGGCACGTCAGGTTGAAGGGGCTGTTCCTGGTGACATTGAGCTGCTCGGGCTGATGGATGAAGTGCGGGAGACCTGCGTGGACACAGGGAAACAAGAAGTTCACAGGGAAGCAAAGGATTCCCCATTTCTGGCTCCCCAGTCGCTCAGCCAGGACACAGCTCCGGAGCTGCTCCAGCTCACCTTCCAGCTGCACCAGGATGGGATCGGACACCACCTCCACGCCGGAGACGTTGAGTTTGCAGACGTAGGAGCCATTATCCGAGCGCTGGGCGCCGAGGATGCTGCCAGACACAACGGACACCACCTCAGCTACCTTGTGGCTTCCCATTTTTCCTGGGAGCCAGCCCTCAGGACATCCCTCGTTCCCGCCTGCTCCGGAAAGCCAGAGGCACTCACCTGAAGGTGGAGGTCATGGCCACCTCCTCCTCATCGGGGATCTCAAAGTGGCTGCTGGCGATGCGATCCAGCACGTGCAGCTCCCTCCCGTCCTTCCAGAGGGAAATTCCCGGCGCGTCGGGCCGCAGCAGCTCCTGAGGCACTTTGATGGAGCAGTTGAAGGTGACGTCCTTGTGCTCGTTGATGACCACGTGCCGCACCGTGGGCTGGAACCGGAGCTGTCCCACGGAGCTGCCCGGGGGCTCCTCCCTGGCGCTCCGCTGGGAACGCCGGGAATGCACCGGCAGGTACAGCCCCGCGCCTCCTTCTGCTCCCTCAGCATCCTCTGCAAGGAACACTTGGTGTTTGCCAATGCCACCGGAGACCTCGCACCAAAACAACCTCACTGCTTCCCAGAACAACTAAAGGCAGCTCGTTTCCGTCTCCCAGATTGTTGTCCCAGGATTCTGGACAAGGATTTCTGTCTTTATAAAACCAACAGGAGCAGCCCAAGCGAAAGAGAACACTCAGCCACGTTTCTTTGGGTAGGGGAGAGGCAGGAGCCATTCCTGCTGCGCTACACCCCCGGGGACTGGAATATCAAAGGATCCCTGGGCAGCAGGAATCTGGGACTTGACTCCAGCAAACCCCTTGCGGGGCCTCATCTGAAGCGTTTTCAGCTGGGGCAGAGGAAGAGCTCCCGGCTGGAATTTTGCTGATTTTAGGCTCTGCCAGGAGCCTGTCCCTTCCCAGGACAGGGAGAGCGGGACATGCTCTGAGTCAACTTTTGCTAAGTGCCTCCACTCTGCTGCCTTTCCCGGGAAGGGAGCTGTGGAGGGATGAAGCAATGCCTTTGGATAGCATATAGGAGCCAGCTGCTGTTTAGTGCTGCTCTCCCAGGGCCTTCTCCCAGATTTTTTCCCAAGGGAAAGCTCTTTTTGAGGACTTCATGCCCCCAACTCCAAATCACTAAATGGCATTTTCTCCCTCCCAGCATTCCCAGCCAGCCCAGAAAGCAGCTCCATGCAAAGCAATCCCCTCTCCAAAAAATGTGTGTTTTCTAGGAGATCAGATCTAGGGGATCCACCACATGGAGGTTGGTTTTCCTGGACCATTTCTGAGCTTCCTGAGGCTTTCCCAGCCATCAGCAATCGTGAGCCGAGTGGTAAATCTCCCTTTCAGCGTCGTGCCAGACAGGAATTTCAACTAAATGAACTCCCTTTTCCAAGAAAGCAAAGCCAAACAACAGCTCGCAGTTTAAAAGATAAACAAAGCACAGTTTTGACTGAACCTGAGCTCGGCTGAGGTTGTTTTTTGGGCAGGTTTTAGCCCTCATACATTAAACAACAAGTTTTTAAAGCTACGTCATCACTGTTGTGAGTAATGGGGCACGAGCCTGGTGTGTTTTTTCCCAGAGCCAAGAAACACAGCCCGATTTTGAGGCCGGATAGATCCCTTTGCTAAATCCCTCCCTATTTTGAACCCTCCAGCAGTGCTGCTTGAGGACAGAAAGCCAGCAGGTTTTCCCAGTGCAGAGGGAAGGGGGAGGCTCTCCCTGCCCTCTCCCGCAGCACAATGGGTTTCCCCTCCCAGAAAAAAAAAAACACAAAACAACAAGAGCCACAGCTTCTCCAAGCTGCTTCCCTAAGCCTCCCATCCCAGCACAAACAGAGCCCATGTGATTCCAGGGACAGCCACGGATGCACGGCCGCGTCTCCAGCAGCTCCCTAAGGATCTGCCACATGCAAACAAGCAGCGACCCCAAATTCCCTTTCCCTCCCCTGCTCTTCCCAGGGTCACCCGAGCCACTCCCCGCCTGGCACAATCCAAGCTCCCGCTGCTGATTCCATGCTCCATTTGAAATGCCGGAGCAGCTCCCCCGGCACGGAACCCCGGCCGGGGAGGATGTGGATTTGTGCCGTGTCCCGGCATGGTTTCTGCTTCTCTGGGCTGCCTCAAGCTTAGAGGCAAAGAGCAAGGAGGACCTCAGCCTTGTTTTCACGCTAATTAAGTGGGAAGAGGTGTTTGCCGGCCCAGGAATGAAATATTTTCCTCTCTGAGTCATTTGAGTACAGGAATTCCTCATCTCCAGCGCTCCCTTTGCGTACCCCGAAAGTCTGGGATGGGGATATCCTCACGGCACTTTGGGAGGGACTCGCCCTGTGTGGCAGGACAGCCCTTGCTTGAGTCCAGATTTTGGCCCTAAAATCCCAGGCTATAGCCAGGAAGCTGCAAGCCCGGCATGCCTGCGTGGGTGCCGGAGCAGCTCCCGTCCTTACCACAGCCGGGCCTCAGGGAAAAGCTGGCGTGGAAACCAAACCACTTGCAAGGGCACTGCTGCTCTCCTGGAACACCTGGAATTGCAACAAAACTCCAGGGCCAATGGAGGCAGATCTTTCTGCCCAGGTCCTGCGTGCCTTCCTTCCTGGAGAGAGGAATTTCAGCAGGAAAATCAGGCAGGACACTTCATTAGGGGTCAGGAGCGACAAGCAGGCAGCTGCACACCCCATGGCTGAAATAACAGTCTTTACTGCAGTCCTGATGCATCCAGGTCTGCCAGGACACTGGCTGCATCCCTAGCCCTGGAATTCCCACTGCTGGGAGTAATTCACCTGCTGCCAAGAGCTTCTGCTCAGGCACTGCTGAGCAGGAGGGATGAGGAGCCCCTGCTTGTGGGGTTTTCAAACTCCCCGTCGCCTGAAGTGTTGGCTCAACGTTGGACTCGATGACCTTTCCCCAGCCAAATGATTTTATGATCATAAGTAATTAATTTCCCCCGGGGCCACACCTGAATCCAAAGGTATTTTCCCTATTCAGACACCTTTTGTACAAACCAGCCCAGGATTGCCGATTGCCGCCACAGAGAGTTCCCCTCGCTGCAGGCTCCTGCTGTGACAGTCGGGACTTTAACTCCTCCCTGCCCAAAGCAAACACATTCCTGCTTTCCCTGCTAAATTCCGTCTGCGCAGCAACTTCGCGACCCCCCCAGCATCCCCGACGTCCCCCAGCAGCTCCCAAAGGTTGGGAAGCCCTGATGACAGGATTTGTGAAAGTCCAAAAATTACTTTATCTCCTCATTTCTTCCTGCACATGGAGTTGAAAAGCCACCTGCACTGCGAAGCGCCACAAACCGTGGTGACTCGCAATGATTTTTCCCAGCATCACGACGCAGCTGGCTCACGGCTAATGGGAGAAATCCCACACTGATCTGCCGCAGTTTGTGGTGATGTCCCCAGCAAGCAGAGGCACATCACGCACCGAAGTGCTGGGACAGGACCACGCTGCAAAGGCAGAGCTGTGTCCTGGTACAGCCAAAAGGTGTTTCCCAGGACATCCAAATCATGTCCCAGGATACCCAGACCCTGTGTCCCAGGACACCCAAATCACGTCCCAGGACAGCCACACCATGTCCCAGCACAGCCGTACCCTGTGCCCCAGGACACCCAGACCCTGTGTCCCAGAACAGCCGGACCCTGTGTTCCAGCACAGCCAAATCATGTGTCCAAGAACAACCAGACCCTGTGTCCCACGACACCCAGACCCAGTGTCCCAGCACAGCCAAATCCTGTGTCCCAGGACAGCCAAAATCATGTGCCCAGCACAGCCAGGCAGCGTGTCCCAGCACAGCCAGAGAGTGTGTCCCAGCACAGCCAGACCCTGTGTCCCACGACAGCCAAATCCTATGTTTCAGCACAGCCAAAAGCATGTGTCCAGAACAGCCAGACCCTGTGTCGCAGGACACCGAGAGCCTGTGTCGCAGGCCAACCAGACGCTGTGCCCCAGGACAGCGAGACCGTGTGTCCCAGCACGGCCAGACCCACTCCGGGTTTGCGATGCAGCCAGGAACCCGTCGGGAGCTCCCCGCGCAGCTCTCCCCCGGGACCGGGCGCGGGGTGCCCACGCCACAGCCCGGCCCGGAGCAGCGCC
>VZTN01010672.1:125923-153103 GCA_013400515.1 Erpornis zantholeuca
CGCGAGCAGAGCCGGCGGCACCCGAGCGCCCTGAGCCTGCAGCTGCGGCGGCTCCAGCCCGCGCCGGAGCTCTGCTCCTCCGACGGCGCCGCAGGGCTCGTGGGCTCCCTCCGGGAGGTCACCATCCACGACCGGCACCGGGTACGAGCCTTCCTGCGGCGGGGGATTCCAAGTGGGGATGGGAGGGAAGGGAACTTAAAGCCCGCCTGGTTCCCGCCGTGGGCAGGGACGGCTTCCACCGGACCGGGTTGCTCCGAGCCTCCTCCAGCCTGGCCTTGACTTCCAGGGATGGGATGAGCTGTGCCAGGGCCTCACCACTCTCATGGGGAAGAATTCCTTCCCAATATGCCATCCAACCCTGCCTTTCGGGCAGTGGGGAGCCATTCCCGCGTGTCACTCCTGATTCGTGTACGAGTTCCTCTCCAGCTTTCCTGGAGCCCCTTCAGGCTGTAAGGTCTCCCTGGAGCCTTCTTTTCTCCAGGTGAACACCCCCTGTTCTGATGGAGATCGAACCTAAGGATGGATCCGTCCCTATCCCAGCTCCTCTCTGGGAAGGAGTTTAGGGAGCAAGGGGTTTCACTCTGGATCTCAGAACCCTACAAACTGTTCCCCTTACCCTCTCCTCCTTGGTTTCCATCAAAATAAATCTAAACGCATCCCAGCTGTCCTTTACCTTGTCCAGGGTGTTTTGGGTTGGAAGGGACCTCATGGATCATCTCATTCCAGTCCTTGCCATGGGCAGGGACACCTTCCCCTATCCCAGGTTGCTCCAAGCCCTATCCAGGGATGGGGCAGCCACAGCTTCTCTGTGCCAGCACCTTGTAACTCACCGAACTCATCACACCCGTGGCTCGTGCGGCTTCTCCTGAAGGAATCCCTGCTTTCCAGGAAAGCTGGCAGCTGAGGAAGGGCATCAGTGATGTCGGGGAGGAGGTGGACTACGACGAGGAGCTGTACGTGGCCAGCAACGTGGTCATCTGGAGCAAGGGCAGCAGGAGCCAAGCGTCCGCCGTGTACAAGGCGTTCACTGTCGACAGCCCCGTGCTGCAGGTGTGGGAATGTGGGAAAGGGGCACGGAGGGAATCTGCAGACCCTTCCCAGGAGGTGTCTTGGGGTGGGGCTGGCTTGGAGCAGGCGGGAGGGTGACGTTGTGCGGGAGCATGGGCTCGCATCGGAGAATTAATGACGCCGTGTTGGGTTTCAGGCCTTGTGGTGTGACTTCACCATCCCCCAGGAAAAATCGGAAAGAGCTGATGGTGAGTGCCCTGCTTCTTCTGAATGCTCAGAGCTCAGCTCCCTTGGCTTGGGATCATGGAATTGCTTAGGTTGGAAAAGCCCTTGGGGACCACCGAGTCCAACTGTTGCCAAGGCCACCACAAAACTGCATCCCCAAGTGCTTCATGCGCGTGGCTTTCACAGACCTGTGCCTATGTCGGGGCTGGACACCCTTTTGGGGGAGGAATTTTTCCCAATATCCAACCTGAACCTCCCCTGGTGCAACCTGGGGCCATTCCCTCTCCTCCTGTCCCTGTTCCCTGGGAGCAGAGCCCAACTTCCTCCTTCCTCTTGTCAGGGAGTTGTGCAGAGCCACAAGGTCCCCCCTGAGCCTCCTTTTCTCCAGGCTGAGCTTCCTCAGCCATTCCTTGTTTTCCAGCCCCTTCCCAGCTCCACTCTGTTCTCTGGACACTCCAGGAGCTCATTTGCTGAGACTCGGTGTGTCAGAATGGACTTTTGGCATGTCTGAAACAGAGAGAAACTTCACTGTGTGATTGGTTTTTTCCTTCCTTTCCGGTTCCAGGCAGTGAGGAAACAGTGGAGAAATGTATCTGCATTTTGCAGAATTCCTGCATCAACGTGCACAGCATGGAGGGGAAGGATTACATCGCTGCCCTGCCTTTCCAGGTAACCTCTGCCCTGCTTTTTTGTCCACAAGAGGAATATTATTGTCCACGTCTACATTCCCCAGCTCTCCATAAAAACCCGGATGTCTTTATTTTCCTATAAAACCCTCGAACATAATCAGTGCAGCTCATGGCTGGGTTTTTTTTTTTTTTAAATCCATAATTTTTCCATAGGTTGCAAATGTCTGGCCAACAAAATACGGGTTGTTGTTTGAGCGCAGCAGTTCTTCCCACGAGGTGCCTCCGAGCCCACCCAGGTACGGGATGGGGGATTTGGGTGGTTTCCCATTGGATAATCCAATAAGGAGCGGAGGAGTTGGAGGGCAGTGGTGAAAGGATCCGTGTGTTTGGGAAAGGAAGGGGTGGAAGTTGTGGTTGGCCCATCTCTGGAAATGTTCAAGGACAGCTTGGGTGGGGCTTTGTGGGATAGTGGAAGGTGTCCCTGTCTGTGGCAGGGGGTGGAATGGGAATGGGATAATTTTAAGGTGCCTTCCAAACCACTCTGGGATTTTATTGAGGTGATTTTTCCAGCCTTTATATCCCATCCCAGTGACTCTGAGTGAGCGCACTCAGAGCTGAGTGTTAAGAACTATTTGGGAATAGGATCTGGGCATAGCCACAAGAGGGGTGTCACCAGCCATCTGATTCCATAAAGGTTCATCCTGGGAATCGATTCCAGGCTGTCGTGAAGGACTGGGAGAGTCACTGAGGGATTGTCATTGGGACATTTTCTCTCAGCTGCAGGATCCCAGTCCCTGTTGGGTGGGGATCCCAGTCCCTGTTGGCTGAGGATCCCAGTCCCTGTTGGCTGAGGATCCCAGTCCCTGGGGAAGCCCTCTGTGAATCCCAGCGGAAGCAGTTGGACAATGCACTGATGAGCAGGTTTAATCCAATCTTTTGGGTTTTCCCTTGGGATTCTCTAGTCCTCAGAAGAGCTGGGATTAGGAACAGAGGTCCTAATGAAAACACGAGTCTACCCAGTCAATCCAACAAGCTTCTGGAGATGGGATCTATGTCCCCGCTGTCGCATTCCAGGCTCTGATTTGTCCGGCTTTTCCCTAGGGAGCCTTTGCCGACGATGTTCAGCATGCTGCACCCCTTGGATGAGATCACCCCTCTGGTCTGGAAGTCCGGAGGTAGGTTGGATGTCACTGGAGTCCCTCAGGGCGGCAGCAAATCCCGGCGCGGCCCCGGAGCATTCCAGAAAAACCCGGGAAGAATGGCTTCCAAGGGTGCCGCGTGAACAGGGGAAGCTGCTCAGGGGAGAAACCCGGACCGCAGAGGGTGCGGGCAACGCGGGTAGCGCCGTTCCGGAGCCCATCCTCTGGAACGAACCCGGTGTTCCTCTGGTGCCCCGCAGGAGCGTTCGGCTCGTCCCGGGTGCAGTACGTGGCTGACCACACGCTGAGGATCGTCTTCCTGGGCACCGACCCCTCCCTCGTCATGACCTACGACACCGTGCAGAGCTTGCACGCCGTCTGGGCCCTGAGGAGGGTCAAGCCGGAGGTACCCCCTTCCCTGGGGAATAAAGATCCCTGAGGCCTGGGATTTGGGATTTGTTTCGGTGATGTTTGCTGGGGCTGGTTGTTTCGGTTTTTAAATCGTTTCTTTTCCCGTGGATTTGCCTGGAGCAGGGAGACCACGTGATGGTGATGGGTTCTGCCAATAACGTGTTATTCCATTCCTGGGACCAGAAGGTTTAGGAAAAGTGGGAAGTCACTTAGTGCCATGAAAACTTGGAGGGTGGGGAGGCCCTGGCGGGGTTTCCCAGAGAAGCTGTGGCTGCCCCATCCCTGGGAGTGTTCCAGGCCTGCTTGGAAGAGGGCTTGGAGCGACATGGGATAGGGGAAGGTGTTCCCATGGCGGGTGGTGGAACTGGGTGGGCTTTAAGGCCTTTTCCAATCAAATCCTGTGATTTTGTGAAAAGCGTTGGAACAGTTTCTATGGGAGTGGGCGAGCAGGGTTGATGGGAACAACTCATAGGCTGAGCATGAATTTGTAACACATAACTGAGGGGGAAAAAGCTGCTGGAAAAGCTTCTCCCTGGCTGTCCTTGCCCACGTGCCATTGGTTTTCCTCCAGGAGCAGAGCCTGGTGCTGAAATTCCCGGAGCAGGGGGGCACCCCCCAGCACATGGCCATGAGCAGCTCCCTGACCGCTCATCTCCGGAGCCTCTCCAAAGGAGACTCCCCTGGGGGCTCCCCTTTCCAGAACTACTCGTCCATCCACAGCCAGAGCAGATCCGGCTCCTCTCCCAACCCGCAATCCCGCTCTCCCACCATCTCCAACATGGCTGCTTTGAGGTGGGCACCCCCAGCAAATCCCAAAGGATGGCAGCTTTGGAATACTGTGGACACATTTTGCTCTCTGTCTTTCCATCCAAGGCTCTTGTGTTGCAGCAGCACCTGAAATTCCTCTTGGAATGCCCTTCCTGTGCTGTTATCCCAAGGGCACAGGAGGATAATCCCTCTGCCAGAGCCAATGAGGCTGCTCTGCCATGGATCAAGGAATGTCAGCAGGATGCTTGAGTCCCAGGAGTGTTTTGGGGTGGCTTTTCTAAAGAAATTAGAGGGAAGAGATTGCGAGGGATTTCGGATGGAATGGACCCTCTGAAATCCCTTTGAAATCCTCACCTATTGGGTTCAGACAGAGATGCTTGGAAAAGAACTGGAGAACTGTTTTCCTGTGATGGAAAAGTAAAGGAAATCAGCAGCGATTTCCTAGTTCCTGGTGTAGGGTGGGTTTGGTTGGGTTTTAAAGTCAGTGGATGAGCTCCATGGGATTCTCCCTGATTTTGGAGAGCCACTTTTCAGCCACATCCAATGCCTCTGATTCTTTCCCTGATTTTGGAGATCCGCTTTTCAGCCATATCAAGGTCTGATCTTTCCCTGATTTTGGCGATCCCCTGCTCATCCCTATCCTGTCTCTGCCTGCAGCCGCTCCCATTCCCCAGCCCTGGGAGTCCATTCCTTCTCGGGAGTGCAGAGGTTCAGCTTTTCCAGCAGTGCCCAGTCCCCGAGGAGACCCAGCGTTACCCATTCCCCCAGCTCCGCTTCCAACGACTCCTTCCTCGTGCCGGAGACGGAGCCGATCGTTCCCGAGCTCTGCATCGACCACCTGTGGACAGAAACAGTCCCAAACATGAGGTCAGGTGCTTTTCTTGGGGTGAGAGTCGGGAAGCAGGAATTAAAGTGAAATCCCAGCTTATCTGAGTGCGTTTTCTGCAAATGGGGCCACCTTGGAGTCAATTCCTGGGCTTGCACTCCCTGATTTTTTGGGGAAACGATGCTCCCTCAGTGCCTGGCTCCCTTGCAGACAATTGGGCACTTGGAGCAGCTTTCCCTGGTGTGTTATTCCAGATCCTTTGAATGGTTTAATGAAGTTCTCCAAAGCAAAGCAGGTTCTAACCTGTGTTAGGTCCTTGTGTCTCTTTTCCAGAGAGAAGAATTCCCAGGCATCCAAAGTGTTCATTTCCACCGACCTTTGCGGGCAGAAGTTCCTGTGCTTTTTGGTGGAATCCCAGCTCCAGCTGAGGTGAGCATTCCTTTTAATTACCTAAGAAATTAAAAATAAGTGGATTTATTTTGGGTAAAGCAGGGAGAAGAAGGAGGAAGGAACCACCAAAAAAAAAATTCACCGCACTGTTGGAATTTTGTGTTTTCATTCTGTAACAACAGCCTTTCATGCTTCCCGTTGTTCTCCCTAATCCCTAGGTGTGTTAAATTCCAAGAGAGCAACGATAAGTCCCAGCTGATCTTTGGATCTGTCACCAATATTCCAGCAAAGGATGCGGCTCCAGTGGAGGTACCGTTACCTGTGGAATGTCCTTGTCATCCAGCTGGTGCCTCCTTAATTTAAACACAAGGCAGCTGAGTGTGCTGCTTGGTTATTCCAGGGAATTGACACTCTGCTGGTTCTGGAAGGCAGTGGGAATCTGGTGCTTTATTCCGGAGTGGTTCGGGTAAGCAATGCCTTTTCCCATCCCGAATTTCCGTGCGGTGCTGCCGAGGGAGCTCTGAAGCATCAATGGGACAGTGAAATAATTCTATGGTGGGGTTCTTTTCAGAGAAAAATTTAACTTTTTGCTTCCCTTTTCCACCAAAAAGGTGGGAAAGGTTTTTATTCCTGGCCTTCCTGCTCCATCCCTGACAATGTCCAACCAAATGCCTCGGCCAAGCACTCCCTTGGATAGTGTCAGTACTCCATCCAAGCCTCTGAACAAGCACCTGGGGCCCCTGGAAGAGGTAAGAAATAAGGAAATACTCCTTTTGTAGGGATCACTGGTGGTTTTTTATGATCCAAGGTATCTCTTGGAGTCAGATCTTTCCTTCTTGTCCCATAAATCCCCTGAATAAACTGTGTTTAAAGAAGGTTTCTGTGGTGCTGCCCTGTTTATTTATTTATGTTTGCCATGAAAATTCCAAGGCAGGGATTGGAAAGATTTGCAGTTGTTTCCAAGATTCTTGTTAGTGCTTTAAACCCAACAATTTCAGCTGTTCAGATCCACTTCAGTTCTGAATTCCAGTTCAATTTGAACTCCAACCCATCCTATTTTCCCATTTTTCAGAGTGTCATTTTGTCACCGGTTCCGGAATTAAGGGATTCTTCCAAGCTCCACGACTCCTCCTACGTTGAGGACTGCACTTTCCAGCAGCTTGGGACTTTCATCCAAGCTCTGAGGGATCCTGTCCACAACAGAGTAACTTTAGTAGGTATTTCCCTGCCATTTGGGGCAGCACTTTTGGTAACAAAGATTATTTCAAGATGATTCCCAGTGTTTCACAGAGCTGCCGCCTGAATTCCACATCTTAGCGCAGGATTTGGGAATATCTTCATCCACTAAGGAGTTCCGAGTTGATAGAAAGGGACTCTGCCCACATTTTCCTGATGCTTTTTCAAGCATTTCCTGATTTGTCTCCGCTTTTGTTGGATTTTCCAGGAGCTCAGCAACAACGTCATGGTTCGGATCAGCATTCCTGAAATCGCCACCTCGGAATTAGGTAGGATTCCAAAGCTTTGGGTGGCTTTGGCTTTGCTTGGGGAAGGGCTGAGGTGCCAGTTCAGACACGGCTGGCTTCCATAACGAGCAACCAAAGGAATATTTTCCCCTTGGTTTTGTTCCAAATCCGAGGATTTGTGCTCGGCTCGAGGAGGAGCCGAGGAGCTTTCCACCACCAACGAGGCAAATCCCAGGAATCTGGATCTGATGGGTGCTCTCCTTCTTTTCCCCCAGTGAAAAGGTGCCTGCAGGGGGTCAGAGCCATCCTGCCCAAGGAGACAGCCGTGCAGATGCTGGTGAAGTGGTACAACGCCTACAACGCTCCGGGAGGGCCCAGCTACCACTCGGAGTGGAACCTGTTTGTCACCTGCCTCATGAACATGATGGGCTACAACACCGAGAGGCTCTGCTGGACACGGAATGTGAGCAGATCCCTTCTTCCCCTTCCACTTCTTGTCTTGGGGTGGCTCTGGGATGCGTCCCATATCGCCTGCCCCGTGCCCAGGAAATGAATCCTGTGCCTTTCTGTGCCTTTAAACTGTGCCCGAGAGGGGAGAGAAAGGGAAAAAAAAACAACCAGAAGAACTTTTTTTCAAGCAGTTCTGTGCTTCAAAGCCACTACTTCTCTCTGTTGTTCTTCTACAATAAAAAAAATAACTACTACTACTTTCCAACCAACTTTCAACTCTATTTCTTAAAAAAAACCCCTAGAAAATGAAACCCCCTTTATTTTCCTAAAACTTTGGTTTCTTCTTCTTCTCTTCTAAACTTATTCAAAACCTCACTAAAAAACCTTCCATCAACCTAAAAAAAAACCCAAAACACCCACACCAACCCAATTGTCAAAAAAAGAAAAAAAAAACCCCACACCCACAGAAAAACTCTTAAATTCTTCCAAGTTTCTCTCCACAGTGAGAAATTTTATTATTTAGCATTATTATTTTCTTGTGTGTTTTGTTAAATAAATAGGTTTTTTTACTTCTTCACTTTACTCAGAAAAAATATTTCTTTACCCAAACCAGGTGAGAGAAGGGTGACTACAACCTGCTTTCCACCAGAAGATATTTTCCTTTAAATTTTGTCTGAAACCAGAAGAGATTACACACTCTGTATCAGGAGATAGATTTATTATAAAAATAAACCCTGAAGATCTGGCTCCAGCTAAGGCTGCTGCCATCAGTTTGGTTCATCTCATCCCTGTTAAATTGAGTCTGAGCTTAAACATGGGTCACAACTCAGGCTGCTGTTCCTTAAAGAGGATTTTGGATTCCCGAGGATTTTTCAGCAGATCTAGAAGTACCTCAAGCCTGTCCTGCTTGGTTTGACTTAGGAAACCTCGGGAATTGCACTCTGGAGCTGCTTTTATTTCGTTTTCTTTTTCTATTTATTCCTTTTGTTGTTATTTCTTATCCTTTTATTTCTTGCAGCTCGATTTTGAGGGATCTCTCTCCCCGGTCATTGCTCCGAAGAAGGCCAGGCCATCAGAAACGGGGTCAGAGGAGGTAAGAAATGGTTTTTCCTTAAGAACATGAGGCAGGAGGAGCCATTTGGGATTGTTTTTTTTAAGGCAAACCAGAGGAAGCACCCTCTGGGTGTGGAATTTTGTCTGACATTCCTGAATTTCATCTTTGGGGTTGGTAAAGTTTTCCTTTTCCGAAGCTGCACTGTGTGATGTTTGTCAGGATTCTCACTTCCACAGAGAAGTGGGATGGATTAAGGAGTGAAGGCTTTGATTCTTTTATGGGAAGGACATGGGAGCTTAATCATTGAATCCCTGTGCTCTGCAGGGTTTGTGCAGCACATTTTCCATCCAGCAGTTACATTTGGATTGGGTTTTAGGGAAAAAAATTCCTCTGTAATGGTGCTTTGGAATTACCTTTCTGAAAGTTATGTTCCCCGTGGATCCTCCACCTCTCTTCCCTGTTTCTTCACTCTAGGACTGGGAATATCTCCTGAGCTCTGACTACCACAGGAATTTCGAGTCTCATCCCGTTGCCAAAGCTCTGCGCCTGGACCCTCTGGAAGTTTCGGCTTCCAAGGACGACTCTTCCCAGAGCCTCAGCTTGGATTCCTCCACCCTCCTTTTTGCCCACATTCCTGCCATTTTCTTTGTTCTCCACCTCATCTATGAGGAGCTCAAACTGAACAGTCTGATGGGAGAAGGACTGCGCTCCCTCGTGGTTCTCCTGGTTCAGCTGGCCAGGTATTCCCGCTGGAAAATCATCCCTTTGGATGGGCTTGCCCCCAGCTGGAGCAAACTCGCCCTGTATTTGAAGCAAAAGGAACGTTTAAAACCTTCCTTATTTTTTCCTATGGCTCCAAAGTCTTCCCCAGCAGCACCCACTGCCCAGAGGTGGCATCCAGGAAGTTGGAATGGCTTTTTCCCAGCCTGTGACTCCCTTCTCTCTCATTCCAGGGATTTGAAGCTGGAAGCTTACATAGATTATTACTACAGGGACTACCCAGCCCTTGTCAAAGCCTCCAGGCAGACCTGCATCATCGACCAGGGTGAGCTGAAACCTTTGGATGTTCTGTGATATTTGGATATTCCCTTTGTTTTTCACATTCCCCTCGTGCTGGAGGATTACTCCCTGCTTATTCCTTTGAAATAGTTTTCCTTCATTAAATAAATGCCTCAAGTTTTCATCCCTGTTACAAAATCCCATCTGACAGGAGGGATCTGGAGCATTTTGGGGGAAATGCTGGATTTTTGTTGTGGAAGGAAGTACTCGGAGGGTTTTCTTTGGGAATGGTGAGGAATTTCTATGCCTTTTCCCCAAACTCATGGTCTCTGCTGTTCATCTGAAGTCCAAACAGGTTTCATGCTCCATCCCACCTTTTTTTCTGCTGAGCCTCCGAGTATCTTCCAGTGGCTGAGTTCCTGCCTGAAGGGAGAGGGAGTGCAGCCTTATCCCTACTTACCAGGGATCTGTGAAAGGAGCAAACTGGTGGTGCTGGTGAGTTCTGGGGATGGGGAATACTGGGAATGGGCCTTGTTCTGTCAGCACTGCCCTGTGGGCAGGCTTTGCTCCAGCTGCTGAAGGAAGGTGAAATAACAGAGGGATTAATCCCCTGGATGGGTTTTCCAGGTGGGAAGGAGGTGTTGGAGCTGAGCAGCTTCACTGCTTCTGTGTTTTCCTGTGGTTTGTGCAAAATAATAAGGGAGCCTGGAGTTATCTGTAGTTTGGGAATGAGAATTCCCCAGTTTTCTCCTTGGGCATGCCCCAGCATCAATAGTGAGTGCTATGAGTAGCTGGAAGTGCTGATGGCATCTCCTGGTCAGCATCACTTCCTTACCTATGGTTGGAAAAATGTTTCCAGCTGGGAGTGGAGGTGTTGAGCCTGAGGTGCCTGAGGAGAGAAAATGGAAGAAGAGGCTCTATTTTCCTGCCTGCAGAGCTCAGAGTTGAAAGATCTTCATAAAACCCTCAAAGTTGCTTTTCCCAGAATCTCTTGTCTGGCAGTATCAAAAAGTAGATAGGGTGACTGATTCCTTGGATTTTGCTGGCAGGACCCACCAGCTTTTCACTTGGAACCTTCACAAAATATCCAAAATGTGGAGAAAATTGAGTAGAAACAGGTGTAAACAAACAATGTGTGTGTCCTGCAGGAGAAATGGAATGTGAGAAACACAAAGAGGATAACTGGGAATGTGTTTTTCTCTTGGGAAGATATTCATCTTTTTACCTCTGGAGCAATTAGCGAAAATTCCGTGAATTGTTTCAGAGTGAATTTTTTTTCCCAGACCTTAAAGCCTAAAAGTTTTTTGTTGTTGTTCCATTGTTTCAGTCTCCTTTTATTGACAATTAACCTTCCCCATTGCTGAGGTTGTATTCCAATTTTTTTCCTGCCCGCTTTTTTCTGGGAAGCAAGGGAATCCCAGCCCCCAAATGCCTTTTTTTTGGTGTCTCTCCTCCCCAGAGCGTGGCTCTCTATATCCTTGGGGACGAGAGCGCCGTGCTGAACGAAGCCTCCCATTATTTGTACAAGATCACATCAGGTAAGGATGCTTGGACTCCATCCTGGAAGCTTGGGAAACATGGAATTCATGGGACTCCACCCTCGAGCTTGGGGAAGCATGGAGTTAACACGGCCTTGTCTTTTCCTAGGCCAGCGGAAGCAGCAGATGGACCAGGATGACAATCGGTATGGAGGCTTTTGGTGCTGTTTGATTGAATCTGTGACTTTCTGCTGACCTCTGGGTGAGCTTTGATTGGCTTCTCCTTAATTTTCCAGGTGCAGTTTCAAATCCAGCACCTCCGTTTCCAGCCTGGCTGAAAAACTGGTCCTTTGGATGACCAGTGTTGGTAAGAGTGGAACACCAGCATTCCCAAATAACCTCGTGCTTGGATAACAGGCAGCACTCTGGGATTGATCATACTTTTTGGGGTATTTTTTCCCCTCCTGAATTACAAGGTTTCACCCTGAGGGATCTGGAATCTCTTCCCTTTGGCGTGGCCCTTCCCATCCGAGATGCCATCTACCAGTGCCGGGAGCAGCCGGCCTCGGACTGGCCGGAAGCTGTTTGCCTCCTCATCGGCCGCCAGGATTTGTCCAAGCAGGCCTGGGAAGGCAGCCTGCAGAAGGGAAAATCCGTGAGTATGGCCACAAAGGGATTTCCCAATCCCAGGGCTCGGGCAGAGGGCTTGGCTCAGGAATTTCAGGCTTAATTCCCACATCGAGGGCGACAAAACCGAGGGTTTACAGGCACGAGGGTTTTGGTGTGAAAACCAACATCCGGCAGGGATGGATGATTGTGGATAGCTGGGAAAACTCAAGATAAATCAAATTTTAAAATGTAGACAAAAGTTTTGCTTTTTGAGCTGTTGGATTCCTCTTCCTCTCATCCTTTGGTAGTTTCTCCAGAGGGTCTGCCATCAAACTGTGGCAGAAGTAGAAGGAAGTGGATATTTTTCAGTGGTTCCTTGTGTTGGAATGGCTGGCATCTTCCTTGCCTCTGGAATAGCTGGGTTTGGAAATACACTTGCCATATTTCTCTTTTTTTGCCCAAAAAGGGTTTTAGTTATTTGTATCCTGAGATGAAATGATCTAACAAAAACAGTGGTGTTCTTCTCTTCCAACATTTTCTTCTGATGGTGGGGATCACCAGCATCTCAAGGAATTGCATCTCACTGAAATGTCCTTCGTTGGAAGCCAACAATCTTCTTAAGGCTGACATAAAAAGCCTTCATGGCAGGAGTCTTTTCCAGAGTCAGAAACTGGGATTTGGAATCTCAAGTACATCTTAGTCAAGATCCCTTTTTTTGCCTCTCTCAACTTGGGAAGGAATATTAAAATTATTCCAGTTTTCTATGACAAAGGCTTTATGCCTGATTGCATCTATAAAAACTGTAATTAATTCAGCAGAAAGGATAATTAACTCCAGGTCAAACCCCAGGTGCCACCACATGAAATATCCTTTTTGTTGGGTGCTGGCAGAAGCTGGGCCCAACCGAAACCCTCACGAATCATCAGAAATGGTGACAGGTTTGATTTTATCACCGACTTTATAACAATGCCTCGAATCGATGTGACCTTAAAAGGCCAAAGTGAGCTTCAAACCCCAAATTGTTTGTCATTTCTCAGGAGGGCAGGGTGGAGTTTCCTGTTTCAGAACGGACGCTGCTGCTCTGGGTGGTGCAGTTGTGTGTTGAGAGGGAGCGTGGATTTACCAGAAGAAATGGGGTTTCATTCATCGGCTCTTCATTTGCTCGCCTTTTTGGGGCCACATGTTCCCCGAGAGCCACAGGAAGATCTGTTCCCTTTGGCTCCTCTGATCACTGGTGTGTTGTGAATAAACAGGAGAGCAGAGTTTTAGGAGAGCATTTCATGAATCTCGCTTGGAAAAAGGGTTTTCCAAGAGTGCTCCTGAGCTTGGGTGCTTTTCTGATCGCGTGTGGAAGTTCCAAAAGCACTCTGGTGCTGTGGTGAGCCCCAGGTTGTCTGACAGCAAAGAATTTTGGGATTTTCTGCTGTGCAGGCTGTTTGTTTTAGTGGGTAAACCTGGTTTTCCAAGGTGGTTGCGGAGGGAATCCAAATTGATTTGTGAAAACATCGACACTTTGAAAAATAATGCAGGGTTTGGAGCAGGATCTGCAGAGCAGCAGCTCTGGTTGGGCTGATCATGAACTGGGCTGGTCACAAACTGGAATAATCTCAAACCAGGCTGATGGAGTAGGCAGGGAAAGGAAAACCCTTTTCCTACAACTTCTCTGAAAGAAGGAAGGGTTTTGAAAGGACAAGAACTACATCACATGTCACCTCCTCGATGTATTTGAGGTGTCATCTCCTCTTGTCTTTAGTTATTTATCGCATTTGGATGTGCAAAAGTACTTGATTTCCACGTTTGGAAATCCTCCAGGCCTTTAAATTCCTGTCAGGAGCATGGGAATGCTGTGACCCTCCATCTGTGTGTCCATCTACGTACAGACCCATCATTGTGCCTGTTGAGTTCAGGATGTGGTGCCTTTCTGGTGGTTTTCTCTCCTGGAATTGTCTTCTCCCTTTGCCTTTCCCTTGCAGTCCGTGGGCACGGTGCTGTCCTCGGATATTCCGTCGGCAGCCGAGTCGGAGGAGGACGAGGATGGCATGAACGACATGAACGAGGAGGTGATGTCCCTGATCTGGAGCGAGGACCTGAGGGTGCAGGAGGTGCGGAGGCTCCTCCAGAGCGCCCGGCCCGTCCGCGTCAACGTGGTGCAGATGCCAGAAGCCAGTGACCACGAGTACATCGAGGAGAAGGAAAACAGGTAAGGAAGCATGGAAGCATGGAAGGAGTTGGGTTGGGCTGAGGTTGGGTTGGGTTGGGTTTGGTTGGAAGGACCTTAAAGCTCATCTCTTTCCACCCCCTGCCATGGCCAGGAACTAGGAACCAGGAATCTTCCACTAGCCCAGGTTGCTCCAAGCCCCATCCGATGTGGCCTTGGAACTCTCTCCATTTCCAGCTATTTCTGTTTTCCAGCTGAAAGGTTGTGGGAATATCTTTGGTGGCTCAGAGTCTCATTAAAAAAAAAAAAAATCCTCATCCAAGTCTTTGGAGCTCTGTGAATATCGAAGCTCTGCTGTGTTGGAGGGAAGGACACTTAGTGTGCACCCCAAAGAGCCACACTGAGGTCGAATTGGGGTTGAAGGGACTTTGTAGCACTTTTTTCTGCCCAAAAATGCAAAATATAACCAAATCATCCATCCCCTGCCTAAAGCTGGAGAATGCTTTATGGAGGGCTGGTTTGGGGTCAGGAGACCTTGGAACTCCACAGAAAGCACATTCACTGTCCCATCCCTCTCTCCTTTCAAACCTCCTGTGCCCCTTGGCCTTGTTTGTCTCCTTCCTCCTTCTTCATTCGCTTCTTTGGTGGGGGTTAAAAATCTCCTCTTTAGAAGCCAAATTAAAAAGCAAACTTGAGAGCAGCATTACCACGCGAAATGCTCTGAGTCTGACCTCGGGAGCTGAGTAATCTGTCGAGTCTAGAAAGTGTTTCCAGACTAAATCGTAGAGAATCGCGGTCGGCATTCTTGGAAGCACCTTATCAACTCTGTACTCAGCCTTGCCACCACTCATAGCAGGATCCCACAGGGCAACCACCTTTGCTTTCTCCTCTCACTGGGAAGCGTCCGTGGAATGGATGTATTGGACTGGCTTTAAGGGGAAAGTAGTGCCAGGTTCCAGCAGCTAAAAGGCATCTCGGAGGTGAACCTTGTAAGCACCAAAGATCTGGTGGAAAAGGAGAAGGAAAGAGCCACAACGAGGGAAAAATGGTTCTGTGCGATGCCTGTTGTCTGTAGATCGCTTGTGTTTGGGAAAATTTTTCCATGTGGTTTTGGATTCGCCTCCCTGCCAGGTTGCTGCAGCTGTGCCAGCGAACCATGGCGCTCCCAGTTGGACGAGGAATGTTCACCCTGTTCTCCTACCATCCCGTGCCAACGGAGCAGCTGCCCATCCCGAAGCTGAACCTCACCGGTACGTTGGTCAGGGCTTCCTTCCCGGTCCGTCCCAGAGCAGGATGGGTTTCCTTCCAGCTGTTATCCCATTTCTTCCTGAACTTGCTTTTAATATTTGTAACACCTTCTCCACCAAGAATTTCACAGCTCTCAAGTGTGGGTTTCGTGAGGAAGCAGCTCCTTTGGGCTTTGAATCTGCCACCTGGAATGGTGGGAGACCCTTCTGGAATGGCCAGGGCCAGTGTTATCACACACTGAGACCTTTTATCAGGTGCAGAAGGAGAGACAAGTGGGAAAATGGCCTAAACTGGCCAGTGCTGGGATCATGCAGGATGGAGATCCCTCAAAGGGCTGTCCTGACATTCCTGCCGATCCTTGGGTCGGGGCTGTTCCCTCACTTGGCACTGGATGGAGAGCTTGGCATTCCCCAGCTGCTGCTATCCCCTCTCCCACGGCAGGCCGTGCTCCTCCGAGGAACACCACCGTGGATCTGAACAGCGGGAACATCGACGTGCCCCCCAACATGGCCTGCTGGGCCAGCTTCCACAACGGGGTGGCCGCCGGCCTGAAGATCGCTCCCGCTTCCCAGATCGACTCCGCCTGGATCGTCTACAACAAGCCCAAAATCGCCGAGCTGGCCAATGAGTACGCAGGGTTCCTCATGGCCCTGGGCCTCAACGGGCACCTGACCAAGCTGGCCACCCTCAACATCCACGACTACCTAACAAAGGTGAGGCCTTCTGCCACATCCAAGAGACAGATCCCGGTGGGATTGGACTCTTTAAGCAAAGCAAGGAATAAGAAAACCCAAAAGGTTTCCCTGAACCCCTCTGGATTGGAAGTTTCCTGGGGTGGGAGCGAGGTGCTTCGTTGTGGTCACGGGGAATGGTT
Organism: Erpornis zantholeuca; assembly: GCA_013400515.1. Lineage (NCBI taxonomy): Eukaryota > Metazoa > Chordata > Aves > Passeriformes > Timaliidae > Erpornis > Erpornis zantholeuca. Next base: position 141,653 of record VZTN01010672.1, read on the forward strand.
TGGGTTGGAAGGAGGATCCTTCCTCAACGTGAGGAAAGACTTCTTTCCATGGAAGTGGTGTGGCATTGGAACAGCTGCCCAGGGAGAGTATGAAGTGTCTGGAGAAATTCCAAACTCACCTGGATGCATTTCTGTGTCACCTGCTCTGACTGAGCAGTGGGGGCACGGACTTGATGATCTCCAGAGGTCCCTTCCAACCCTAAATATTCCGGAATTCCGCGAAATGAGGAAACCTCATTTCCGTTCGTAGATTCCAGCAGTTCTACCACCGGATCTTTCCGCCCTGCTCACAGCTCATTGGGATGGGCGACTTGGGACCGGGGGTTTCTCCCATTCCTGGGCGTGCCTCACCCCTCCTTGTCCCCACTCCCAGGGCCACGAGATGACGAGCATCGGGCTCCTGCTGGGCGTCTCCGCCGCCAAGCTGGGCACCATGGACATGGCCATCACTCGCCTGCTGAGCATCCACATCCCCGCCCTGCTGCCGCCCACCTCCACCGAGCTGGATGTCCCCCACAACGTCCAGGTGGCCGCCGTGGTGGGGATAGGCCTGGTCTACCAGGGCACTGCCCACAGGCACACCGCCGAGGTGCTGCTGGCCGAGATAGGTGGGTGGAAAACCGGGATGAGGGCCGGGAAGGTCGCCGTGTGCTCCAGGGGGCTGGGAGTTGGGATGTCGGCACCTCGCGCCGCAACGCTCTCCTCTCGTTTTCCAAAACCTCCTGGGCCCTCCCGGGAGCTTGGTCAGCATAAGAAGGGAAGTCCCTGGATTTAGGAGAAGAAACGTGGCAGCATCATTGCTGTTCCTACTTCTTACCCCTGGAAATTTGGCGTCCTGAATTCCCCTGTTTGGGATTTTAAGGCTTTTTTGCCACTCGGCTTTAAGAGCTGACTGTGAACAGCAGATTTGTGATCTCACTTGTGCTCTCATTCTGAATTAATTTATAGCAGCTTTCATTCCTGTTTATGTGGAATTTTACTTGGAGACTGTGTGGTTTATTAAACAGGGAATGGGATAAATTTTAAGGCTTGGAATTGTTGCATTTGTGGAAATCAGATATGTGCAATCCCTTTTTTGGCAACAGCATTTGGATTGGTTCAGGATTTTAAAGTATCCTCAGTTAAACTTGGCATTTTCGCTGTGGCTCTGAACTCCAACCAGAACATTTAGGAGGGATTTGCCATTTGGGAGTGGATGGATGACCCACCAGTTCCTTGTCATTCCACTGAGGACTTCCCTGAGGAGGGACAAATGGTTTTTTCTCCTTTCATTAGGAATGAAGCAATAAGCTGGAATTTTCAAAGGTAAATTTTGCTGCTTTGGTTTCTCCAGGGCGTCCCCCCGGCCCAGAAATGGAATATTGCACGGACAGAGAGTCCTATTCCCTGGCATCAGGGCTGGCCTTGGGAATGGTGTGCCTTGGGGTAAGTCAGCTGCAATTAGGAGACTCATTATCCATTGGGATGCCGTTCCAAGAGCTGTTCCATCCTCGGCTCCCAGCTGCCTGTGGGCTTTTCTCCTGGAGGAAGGCACTTCCATGTTTTCCTCCTTTCTGTTCCTTAGCATGGCAGTAACCTGATCGGGATGTCAGACCTCAACGTTCCCGAGCAGCTCTACCAGTACATGGTGGGGGGACACAGGAGATTCCAGGCAGGAATGCACAGGGAGAAGCACAAATCTCCCAGTTACCAAATCAAGGTACGTGGGGCCAGCTCTGGCTCCTCGGGAAGTCTGGGAGGTGTCTCCGTGGCTTTGGGAGCGTCGTTCCCTTCCAAGCCAACCTGTGGGAGGTGTTCCCTGTGTTTTCCCAGGAAGGAGACACCATCAACGTGGATGTGACGTGTCCAGGTGCCACCCTCGCGCTTGCCATGATCTACCTGAAGACCAACAACAGGTAGTGGCCTGGGAATTCCTGGGGGGTTCGGCTGCCCCGGTGCTGGCTCTGCTGAGGTTTGGAATTGCAGGAATGTGACCTGGAAAACCCTTTTCCTTTGCCATGCCCCGCAGATCCATAGCTGACTGGCTCAAAGCGCCGGATACGATGTATTTGCTGGACTTTGTCAAACCAGAATTCCTTTTGCTGAGGGTAAGATTTTCCTTGGGTTCCTTCCTCAGTCTGTTTCAACTGATGTTTTGGAATTCCAGCCCAACATGCCCATCATCCAGAATCCTTCGCTTCCCAGCCAAACTCCCCCTTTCCAACAATTCCTGTTTGTAGTGTGGCAGCTTCCTTGTCACGGAGACAGAATTTATGGAGAAGTAGTTGGAAGACACATTTACATGCATTTTTGTAGCTTTTCCCAATTCCATGGACACGTTTTCTCCCTCACGGTTTGGTTTTCTCCCTTGTTCCAGACCTTGGCTCGATGCCTGATTTTGTGGGATGACATCCTGCCCAATTCCAAGTGGGTCAACAGCAACGTGCCTCAAGTAGGTGTTTGTTTGTGCACAGTGTGTTTGCTTCCCAACCTCACACCTTCTCCGTGTGGGTATTTCCCTAGTCAGGTGAGGAACACAAGGAACTGAGCGGTAACATGACAAAGGTTCCATGGGATCCCTGGATTTTAGGAGCACTGGGGACTGGAAAGGAGAGGATTGAGGAGGGGTGGGATTGTTCCGGATGCAAAACGGTGTCAGGGAGAGGAAGGGATTTATTTTCCCTGCATTGCCAGGTGCATGGAGTTGAGCTCTAGGAATAACTTCCCAATAGTGAGATCAGTGGTATCCCAAGATGTTGTATGGAATTTTTAAGGGCAAATGAGCTCAGTACCTGTGAGAACTACAGGATGCTGATGGCCTTGGACCTGCTTGGTATCACTTAGGAGCTCCTGATGGCCAGAGTTCCAATTAATCATCAGTTTTCCTTGGATTCATTTTCCTTTCCTGCTTTTTGTAGATCATAAGAGAGAACATTATCTCTCTTCACACCACAGAGCTGCCTTCCTCTGAAGACCTCAGCTTGGAAACGCTGGCGTGAGTAACATCCCAAAAATCTCTTCCTAGGGAATTTTACGATCCCGTACAGGAGAGTTTTGTTATATGGGATATCCTTCTGCAAAGGATGAGTCTTCCCTTTTATTTTTAAGGGATGAAGGAGTTTGTGCTGTGTGTTCAGATGAGGAGAAGAGGAACATTTAGTCATTTCCTGTTTTATGTTGTTCCATAGGCAAGCTCACGTCTACATCATCGCTGGAGCGTGTTTATCCCTGGGATTTCGCTTTGCCGGGTCGGAAAACCTGGCAGCATTTCAGTGCCTGGTAAGGGGGGGGATTATTTTATTCCCTTCAGTTCCCAGGGAGCTGTCACACACCTTTTGGATTCATATCCATTGGGCATTTCTTTTCTTTCCAGTACAAATATGCCACGGATTTCCTGAAGTGTTTGTCGGCTCCGACGGCGTCCATAGTAAGTTTTTCCAAGTTTTCTTCCAGCAAAAAGATGGCTTTGTGTGACCCTCAGCAAAACCTCAATGGGAAAACACCCAGCCCTTTTAATTTCCTAGATTACACATGATTTATAGGATGTGGCAAGGCTGGGAGTAATTGGAAGGATTTTCCTGGTTCTCCCTCTTTCTGGGGAATTCAAGCTCCAGGGTAGAAAGCGGTGGATCATCCCGCCTGGAATGTGCTGTTGGAATTGTGCTGAAACCTCTGTGTTGTGCTTGCAGACAGGTCACTATAACCTGGAAACGTGCCTGAGTGTCCTGCTGCTGGCCCTGGCCATGGTCATGGCTGGCTCTGGGAACCTCCAAGTGCTGCAGCTTTGCCGATTCATGCACAAGAAGACAGGGGGAGAGATGAACTACGGCTTCCACCTGGCTCACCACATGGCTTTGGGGCTCCTCTTCCTGGGAGGAGGAAGGTAACTGGCCTTTTCCAAAGGCAGATCTCATCCCTAATTTCCATTTCTTCCACTGCCCTTTGTGTTCATTCCACATGGATGCATAAAGGTGTCTTCTGTTGGAAAAAATGAAGTCTTCTTGTCTGCGTGCTCTTTTTGGAAATTCCTTTCCTCATCCCACCAAAATATTTTGGCCTCCTGTGTTTTTTAGAAGGAAAACCGAAAGGATAATGTTGCTTTTTTCCTACAGATATTCCCTGAGCACTTCCAACTCGTCCATTGCTGCTCTCCTGTGTGCTCTGTACCCTCACTTCCCTGTTCACAGCACGGACAATCGGTAAGGCTTTCATGGGGACCCCGTTTCCTTCAGCTGAACCATCTTCTTACCAAAGACTGATGATGGATTTGTACCAAAAGTCAATGTTTGGAGGCTCCCCATTAAAACCAATGTGGGAAACAGAAGGGATAAGTGACAGTGGTAGGGATCTTGGGTCAGTGAGGAAACACCAGCTTTGCTGTGCTCCTGCCATGGGGCTGCTCCAGTTTGCTCAGCTGGGAAGATTTTCCTGGAAAATTAATCACTTTTGTTTCTGCTCCAATTAAGCCCTGCTCTGTTAATCGACCAGTACCATGGCTGCACGAGCTGTATTTGTGTGCAGAGCTGGAATTGGGTGTCTGGGGTCATTCCCAGCATCTGTGGAGCTCCTGGTTCCCACCCCAGGTACCACCTGCAGGCTCTGCGTCACCTGTACGTGCTGGCGGCCGAGCCGAGGCTCCTCACTCCCGTGGACGTGGATTCCAACACCCCCTGCTACGCCCTCATCGAGGTCACCTACAAGGTAACCCGCCTGGGAGGCCCCTGAGGAGCTGGGGACACTCGGATTTATCCTGGTTTTCATTGGCGTGGCCTCCAGTCCTGGGTTTGGTTTCAAGTTGTGGTGGAGATGAGGTGAATTCTGCACAAAGAAGTGGAGGCTTGGGCTCCACCCGCTCACCCCTCGGGTGTGCTTTGGTGGCAGCTGGAGAGCAGAAGGGAGGACAGGGAGAATCACCTGAGCCTTCAAAGAGGCAAGGAAGGGCGTCCTGAACTGACCCAGGTTCTGCTCCCTCTCCAAAAGAAATTCCAAAGGCACAGAGGTGGTGGGAACCATTTGTGTTTTCCAAGCCTTCTCCTAATTCCGAGAGAGCGACTTGGTGTTTCTCCTTGGTGCTTCCATCAGGTGTCCCTCAGGGAGGAGCCCTTTCCATGGGATTTGTTTTATCTGTGAGAAGGGGGATGTTCAGGAAAGACTTCTTGGAATTTTTAGGGGGAAGAGGCACAGCTCTGCTGTTCTGGCAAAGAGTTCTCCATGTTCCTGTTACAGTTTGCTTCCCAAACTTTCATGTTTCAACCTTTCCCAGCCTTAGGTGTTCATCCATCCATCCGTGGGAAATATGGCTTGGGAAATCCATGTTTCCTGACATGAGTCCTGTGTTTACTTGGGAACAGTTCCCCACGAGATGCCCTTTTCCTTCCTTTTCCCATGGAAATGAGGAGCTTTCCTAACCTGTGGCTCCTGTGGCATTTTGCAGGGCACGCAGTGGTACGGGGAGGCCACCGAGGAGCTGATGGCACCCACGCTTCTCCCAGAGCTCCACCTGCTGAAGCAGGTAAAGGCCATCTCTGCTTTAATGGAAAGTCACCTGGATTTGGGGTCCCAAATCTCAAGAGCTGAGATTTGATGATTTTTGATTCCTTAGCCTGACCCTGGATGACACTGTCCCATTATGATTCCAAACACAATTCTCTGTCTTCTGTCTTGATCATGATCTTCCAAGATCTGATGTGGCAGATGTGTCTCCCTGTAGGAGACACAAACCTCCTCCTGGAATTTTCCGGGTGGGCAACACTATAAAAACACTATAAAACAACCCAGAAAAAAACCCAAAAAAACATAAGAACCTCTTTAATTCAGTGATTCTGGTTATATTTAGTAATGAAATGTTTCTGTTGGCAGATCAGAGTGAAGGGCCCGCGGTACTGGGAATTATTAATAGATTTGAGCAAGGGAACGACTCATCTCCAGTAAGTGTTTTTTTGATGCTCAACTGAATCGTGACCTCGTAGTAATCGCATTTCACAGGGTTTGGGTTTTTTTTTTTTTAAACCCTCCCACAGCTCAGAAAGAAACCTGGGTTTCATCAAGTCACTGCTGTGCATCTGACAGCACTCGAGGTGGGGGGGAAGAGAGAAACTGCGGGGCTGGGTTTCACCCACTGAGGTGAATAATTCATGCAAAACAAGGGGGTCGGGGGAAAACCTGCTAGTAAAGCCCGCAGAGATTGGGAGGGAGGCGCCGGCCAGCAGCTACGAGTCATGGTTTTGGTTTGGTTCTGAGTGGGGCTGACGTCACGTTTCCCAGACTGCCGGCACTCTGACTGCCCTGGGAAATGCTCCTCTTCTCGTTGCCACCCCGTGCCCGTGACGTGCCCGGAACGTGGGGGGCGGCTGTGGGAACCAGGGGGTTTCCCGGAACACAGGATCCTGGGGGATGGGAATGGTTCTCACCCAGCAAGGGGTGGGAGGAACCAGCTGTGTCTTTGCTCAGCAGTGTGGTGCTTGTTGGTCATTTAATTGCCAGAATCGTTGAGGCTGGAAAAGACCTGTGAGATAATGAGTCCAAGTCATTGATCCACCACCCTCTTGTCAAGTGGGAGGATTAAATTAAGCACGGTCCATTAGCACAGCATGCTTGCTTTGGGTTGGAAGGGATTGAAGGATCATCCCATTCCAGCCCCTGCCAAGGGCAGGGACACCTTCTACTAGCCCAAGTTGCTCCAAGCCCCATCCAGCCTGGCCTTGGACACTTCCAGGGATCCAGGGGCAGCCACAGCTTCTCTGGGCAACCTGTGCCAGGGCCTCACAGAATTTCTTCCCAATATCCAGCCTGAATCGCCTCTCCTTGACCCCATTCCATAAATTCCCCATTGTGCCGTTCCAGGTCGATCCTTTCCAAGGGTGGCATCCTGTACGTGAAGCTCCGAGCTGGGCAGCTCTCCTACAAGGAGGATCCCATGGGCTGGCGCAGCCTCCTGGCACAGACAGTCACCCACCGCAACTCCGAAGCGCGGGCGTTCAAGGTAGCGCTCCCGGGATGCTCTCCTGCCGGGAATGCTGCCCATGGAAAGGCTGAGGGAGGGAATTCTGGTGGCTTTCACCGACAGCCACGCGTAGGTGCATCTGCTGTGGGCAGAGACGAGCACTGCACGCATCCTGCCCGTGAAGTGCTTGATCACGGAATCATTTAGGTTGGAAAAGCCCTCTGGGATCATGGAATCAAACCTTTAGGTCACTGAATCCAGTTTTTAGATCATGGACTCCAACCTTTAGATCTTTAAATCCAACTTTGAGATCATGGAATCCAACCTTTAGATGATTGAATCCAACTTTGAGATCATGGAGTCCAACCCTTCCTGTGGTTTCCAGTCTACTCCCTCATGTTCCGGATGCTTTGGAAGTCGCTTGTTGTGATCTTTGTGCACAAATCCAAAAAGTTCATTTCAGGAATGTGTTTTAATCCTTTTTTTTTTTCCCAGCCGGAAGCAATTTCCGCTTTCACTTCCGATCCTGCTCTCTTTTCCTTCGCCGATTATTTTTGCAAACCGACTGTGAACATGGGCCAGGTAGGAAGTGTTGGCTTGGACCAACAGTTTTTCCATGGATAAAAAGTAGGGAAAGTCCCTTGTAAACTGCAGGGCAGAATTCAGCCCTGCAGGCAGCGGGAGCAGGGAATATCCTGCAGGATGTTGTGTAATACAAGGGTGATCCTCTGAGTCCTGTTGCTTTGGTACTGGGATTTTTTGTCTCATTCCTCCAGGAATGTGTTTAACCAATCCAGAGAGCCTTGAAGCATTTAGAGGAAGTCACGAAAGGTGTTTTTTATGGAATATAAAATTTATATGGAATCTCTTTAAAAAATATTTAAGGGAAGGCATAAAACCCTATTTAATGATCCCAAGGAAGAAGTCAAGTGGTATCATTAGTTATCCCAAATTCCTGTGACAGCACTGCAGGGATTACCTTTAATGGAGGCAGGAACCTGGAATAAGTTGTGCCTGACACCTGTCTTTCCTCAGAAACAGGAAATCCTGGATCTTTTCTCCTCCATCCTTTACGAGTGCGTGACCCAGGAGAATCCGGAGATGCTGCCCACGTACATCGCCATCGATCAGGTGGGAAATTCCTGTTCCTGGGGGAAGCAACACATTTTCCCACTTTTGTGGGGGCACAGAGTGGCCATTCCATGTGCTTTTCCAGAGTGAGGAGGGCAGGGGTTGAGGAGCATTTCCTTCCTGTTCCACCCCTGCTCCAATTCCCGCTCTTCCCCGCTGCCAGGCCGTGAGGAGGCTGGAAAGGCGGGAAATGTCCGAGACCTTCGAGCTGTGGCAGATCAAGCTGGTGCTGGAATTCTTCAGCTCCCGGAGCCACCAGGAGAGGATGAGCAGGAATCCAACCCGTGGGCTCTTCATGAACTCGGAATTCCTGCCGGTGATGAAGTGCACCATAGATAACACCTTGGATCAGTGGCTTCAGGGTAGGGAGGAGTTTCAGTCCAATCCCCTGCTGGAATCCTGGAATGGTTTTGGAAGGGACCTTAAAGCCCATCTCATTCCATCCCCTGTTGCTCACCTCGTTCTCATCTTGATGATCCAGGTGGATTTTTGCCTCAAAATTATGGAAAAATGAAGGGGGAAGGGAAGGCATTGGCACAAGCCAACTCATTTTGATTTGGTGTGGAATATTCCCTGGAGAATTGTTTGCCTGGAGCAGTGGGAGGTTTTTAGCAGGGAAGGTGATGTTTCCCAGAGAAAATTCCTTCCTCAGTTGGCACAGGGAGAATTCTCTGGGAGCAAAAGTGAGGGGTGTCCACAGCGGGGTGGCCATGGCAGCAGGGAGGAGATTGGAAAACAACCTCCCAGCCCACCTTCTGTGGGGAATGGAGGCTTTTCAGTGGGATTTATCCTGCAGAAATCCTGCTTCCCAAATGTCACCAAGGGTATTCCTTGTGCCTTGCAGCCGGAGGGGACGTGTCCCTGCATTCCTACCTGAGCGGGCAGGCTCCAGAGGAATGCCAGCTGAGCATGCTGGCTTGCTTCCTGATCTACCACTCGGTGCCCACGCCAGGGCAGCTGGCAGCTGGAGGCTTGGAAGGTGAGTCTGGAATCAGGATTTGGGGAAATCCTGGATCCTTTCACTGGCCAGCTTCCCCTTGCCCTCCAGCAGCCTGGGAATACAGCGGTCCTGAGGCTTCTGAGGGAAAGGAAAGGCGGCTGGACCTTCATTTTGGGAGCTCTGGTCCTTGCTTAGGGCTGGGGCGGGAATGACACCACATCCATGAGGGATCTGGGACCTGTCCCAGGAATCCTGTGCCAGCCACAAATTCCTGTGTCTGGGCCTGGAAGATTCCAGTTGCCTGTTACACACCTCTCTTCTGGGTGTTCCTTACCTCCATGTTCCTCTTCTTCTTCCTGGGATTCGGGAAACCAGATTTGGGAACTCTTACAAAACATTGCTTCCCACCCAGCGCACGACAAACAGATTCGTGGAATGACACCTCCAGAGCTCCCTCTAATTTTGGGCAACTCTTCCCCTCATTTTCTTACACCTTTTCCCTTTGCTTTGGCTGTCTTTAGGGAGCAGGAACTTCTCGGAGCTGCTGCTGAAGCTGCGGAGGCTGCACGTGCCGGTGCGGGCGCTGCTGCGCCTGGCTCCGCTGCTCCTCGGCAATCCCCAGGCCATGGTGCTGTAGTCCTGCCAAACTTCCCAAAATCTCCTTTTTTTTGTACCTTCCCAAACACCAGACTCGCCCCCAGCTGCGGCAACCGCGACCAGGAGTTATTTATAAATTGTTAGGAGGAATTAAAAAAAAAAAAAAAAGGCAAAAAGAGCTTTAAAAGTGAGGTCATAATAAATTTACTTTTGTAACGAAGGCTTGCTTGCAAATGTGTGGGGTTTGTGGGGAATTCGGGAAAGACCTTGGCTGGGAATGGTGCTTTTCCTTGCTTATAGAACTCCTTTGCTCATGGTGGATCTCATTTCCAGGCAATGGAAATAATTCCTGGTTTAAACACTTTGTGCTCCCTTCTGCCTCCTGTATCCCCATGGATGGACTTGGAGCAGGGCTCATTCCGTGTTGGTTCTGGGCAGAGCAGATCCTTCATTTGTCACCAAAGAGGGGCAATTATTCCCAAAAAAGCAGCCAGAGGTTCAGGGATTACTCAGACACAGCCAAAGCCTTGGATTCTGCTTATTCTGGTGCCAAATTTAACCCTTTTCAGTGGGATTTGTGCCAATTTCTCCCTAGTTTTTCCCAAATCCTCAAGGATTTTGTGAAGGGGCAAATGGACAGAGTAGGAAAACCAGGAATGATTAAAAAAGAGAGCAAAAGCAGCAAAATTATGCAAACCCAATTCTTATAAAAATTTATAAGAACAAAATCACTGTGTGTTCACTGAGGTTTTCCAGTTGCTTGAGGTGTCCTGAAAGAGGCAGAGCCTGTGACAAATTCCAACCCTCATTCCTTTTTTTTTTTAAGCTGTTGAGAAGCTGCTCTAATTTCATACGCATGTTTTAATTAGTTTAATTTAATTGTTTATTTAATTTTAATTTTTTATTTAATTAACAAACCGACTCCACCAGCCCCTTCTGGATGTGAATTCAATAAACCCATGAACAGATGGGAGATCACAGAAGCCACGGGGTCTCGTGGGGTGATCCCAGATGCTCCCCTGGGAGGTGGGCACAGCTCAGGGAAGTTCTTTTCCTTCCAAACTGGGGAAAAGGGAAGCTTGAGGTGCTTATTTCCCAGAGAGAATGACGCTGGGCTTTCATGGAATCCTGGAATGGTTTGGGTTGGAAGGGACCTTAAAGGCCATGGGCAGGGACACCTTCCTTTAAAGCCCCATCCAACCAGGCCTTGGACACTTCCGGGGATGGGGAATGGGATTCCCCCTGGACTTTTCCAAGGGCAAATGTCCTTTTTTTACCTCCTCATGCCTCTACCCCAACCCCAGAAGGAGCCTCCCGGGTTTATCTCAGTCGGGCAAAGAGCCGAAACTCCAAATGCTGGATTCGAGGTGGAAAGCTGAGAAACCTGGAGGTGTCCTAAATCCTCTCGCTGTCCCGACGGACCCATGGGGTTTGTCCCACATTCCCGGGGCGGTGCTGGGAGCTGGAAGCTGAAGCTGCTTTGACCGTGAACGAGACGAAAAATGACGAGTGAGACGAAACCGAGGAGCTCTAGGAAATCCCTGCGAGGAGCAGCTCGGCGCGGGGATGCTCCCGGTTTCCGCCGGATGCGGGAAAAGCGCCATTCCCAGGCTTCGGGGCAGGGAGGCGAGCTCGCGGGCGGGGGTGGGCGCGGGAGGCTCTGGCGAGGAGCTCTGGGGCTTCCTGTTTCCTTCCGCGGCTCGAGCAGGCAGAATTTGAAAGCGGCGGTGCCGTGAGCTGGACCAATGATCGCCGCACAGCGCGCCCGGGCCGCCCGCGCCCGTTACCCGCGCCGGGGCCGCGCTTCCCGGCTCCCCGGGGGAACACCGCCAACACCGGCAACACCGGGAACACCGGGAAC
>VZTN01010672.1:153155-172846 GCA_013400515.1 Erpornis zantholeuca
CTTGAAAAGAGGAAAAAAAAAAAAAAAAAAAAAAAAAAAAAAAAAAAAAGGGCCTCGGAATAATAAGCGGGAATGTTTGGGATTTGGCGGCGGCTCGGGGTGTGCGCTTTGCCTCGTCCCGGAGGGATCTGCTGGAGGAGCGCTGGATGCGGCGCGGGGCTGGCAGGAACTGAGGGATGCTCCGGGAGCCGCAGGGAGGGAAGCAGAGCAGCTCAGGCACGGAGAAGGGTGGGGATGTGGAGGGTGGATGAGGAGGTTCCTCCCGGTCCTGCACCCCGGATGACTCCATTCCCTGTCTCTGGAAGTGTCCCAGGCCAGGATGGACAGGGCTTGGAGCAACCCGGGCTAGGGGAATGGGGATTGCCCTGCCCATGACAAGGGGTGGAACGGGATGGGCTTTATGGAACATTCCCACTCCAGCCGTTCCAGGATTCCGTGATAACGGCGGGCAGGAGCCAGCAGAGCTGGGAACAGAGGCCGGGCTCCGCTGGCGTCATCCCTCCCCCCACAGTGCTTAGTCACCTTCTTGGGGCATTTTTGTGCCGCCCTCCCCGCTGGTTCTGTGCTCTCCCTTGGGATTTGGGCAGGGAAAGGGGGCAGCGAGTTCCCCTCCTGCCTCTCCCACCACCCGCCATCCCAAACCGCGGTTCCCTGGGGAAGTTCGTCCTTCCCATGGGCTCTCCCGGAGCCCGAGCAGCCCGGGACTCCCTGCTTTTCCTGCCCTCGCTCAGCTTTCGCCCTCAGGATCATCCCGCGGCAGCACATTCCCTCTCCAGGGGGGAATTATCCTCATGATCCTGCTTCAGTCCCGGCTGGGCGGCCCCCGGGGCGTCCCGCGGCGGCTGCGGGCAGAGCGCGGCTTCTCCCTCTCACCCCATCCCATGGATCTCCGTGCCGGCTGCGCTTCCCGGTGCCTCATTCCCGGGAAGGTCCCACTGCCTGTTCCAGCCCGGCCCCATCCCCGCCTTCCCCACCGAGTTCCTTTTTTCTTTTTTTTTTTTTTTTTTGGCCGGGGCTCGCAACTTTTCGGCAACAGTGACCTCTGTCGGCATCGCCACCGGGGCCACCGGCGGGGCCGCGCTGTCACCCGGCTGCATCCCACGCCTCCATCATGATTCCCACCTCGGGCACGAACGGGACGCGGTTATTTGGGACCGATCCCGCCCTTCCAGCCGCTGCCGAATCCCACGGCAAAGCTCCGGGAAAGCGGCGGGGCTGGGGGGCGGCGGCGAGCGCTGCTCAGAACCGGGCACCGGTTACCGAAAGGTGTCCCCGGGACGAGCCCGGAGCCGAGAACCCGAAAACCCCGGGTTTAATGGGCGGCCAGACCTCCGTGACTCATGTCAGCAGTGGCGGTGAGTAATCCCGGGAGTGAGTAATCCCGGGAGCGCTCTCTGCCCGCAGCCCGGCTCCATCCCCGGGGCTTTGTCCCGCTTAAATAACAGCAATATAAAATCCAGGTGAGGTTACGGGAAAAAGGGGAAGGACTGGGGGCTGCCAGCTCGGTTTGGGCGTCACCTCAGCTCCTCCATCCCTGCCTGTGCCCACTCGGAGAGCCCTTCCCCGCTGGAAAACGCTTCCAGCGCCTCTGGAGCGGCCCTTTGGGGCCCGCATCAGCAGCTGCAGGTGGCGGCGAATTTTGGGAGGGCTGTGGGGCCGTGGTGGCGGCCGGGGAGTGACTCAGAGGCGCTTTGGGGCTCTGTGGTTTTGCTTTCATGGTTTTGCTGTGACTTAGCAACTTGTTTGTTCGCTCTGCGGGAAGGCAGGTGCCGGCATGCCCGGCAAATCGCCCGGATCCCGTGGGATCCCGGCCATCCCGAGGGATCCCGGCGCCTTTGGGCTGTTGCATTGCCCAGGTGGATACGGCTGAAGCCCACGGGTGATGCATGCAGGGGTGTGATATCATCCTTTGGGATCTGCGTCCTGCAGCAGCTGCGTCCCGCTGGGAATATCCAGCAGGAGCAGTTTCCATCCCTTTCTTTTCAGAAGGAAGTGGGATTCTTGATCATGGCTCTGGCATTCCCTCAAGCTCGCAGCCACTCCAGGGGTTTCTGGAGAGTTGGATTTGGAACCTGGGCCGGCAGCCTGGCATTTTCCAGGGAGATGCTGAGGACTGCTAGCACATTTTCCTGTTTTGTTGCAATACTGGGGGAGAAGAGGTGGGAAAGGAGCAGGTCGAATGTTTTCCTACCACAGTGGAAAATACTCCCAGCCCTCCTCCTCACGTTCCTCCTTCCCACGGGATGCTCACGGTGTGATTTCTTCTGGAAAAACCCCTTCTTTCCCACCGGCTTGTGCTCTGCTGGGAGGAGCTCCAGGGATGTCTGTGGGAAGCACTGGACAAAGAGGAGCATCCATTTCTTAGCTTTTTAGGGGAAATATCAAAGCATTTGGTGCCCCTGTAGCCAGTGTGGTGCTCCGATGCCTCCAGAATTCTGCAGTTCATTTGGAGGTTTGTGATCCCTGGAGTCCCAGCAAGGGAGCTGGATGGGAAATGAGTGAAAGCCCCTGGTGAGGACAAAAAAAGGAGGGTTTTGGGTGGTTTTTCTCCCTCAGCTGAGCCAGGGCATCACTCATCCCGTGGCAGCTCCCTTGGGCACTGCTGGGTTTTTCCTGGTGCTGCGGTGACGGCACCAGAAGGGATAAAGGCACCAGCGGGTCCTGAAGACAGGGATCAAGGTTGGAAAGCTCAGCCGGACCATGGCATGGTCATGGAGCACTCAGTGCTGAACTCCTCTGCATCTGCACCGCCGCTCCAATGTCATAAATTCAAGTTTGATTAGCGTGGATTCGGAAAAGGCTGATTAAAGGCTCCTGGGGCTCCCCCTTCCTGCTGTGTCACTGCTCCCAGGGCTGCTCGTGCCCCTGAGTCATCTCCAAACTCCAGCTGAATCCAGGAGCACGGCCCTGCCCCAAGCTGGGTGTGGGGTGTGTTGTTCTCCCAAAATACAGAAGCTCCAAAAGCGCAGGGAACAGAAACAGAGTGGGAAGAACTGGGAGCGGGGACACCAGCAGGGTGACAGCCACCCCCTGCTCCGGGAGAGAGGGAAAACCTCCCTGAGCTGGGAGGGAAAGGGCTCGGAGCAGCGTGAGCATCTCCGGAGCTGTTCCCCAGGGAATGGGGTTGGTTTCCATCCCTCCCAGAGCCAGAGTCTTTCCTACAGGATTTGCTGGGAGGTCACAGCTTCTTTTAGATGGGAATGGGGGTAAAACAGGGCTTTCCAGGCTGGAAGAGCATCCAGGTGCCAGAGAGCTTTGGGATGCATTCCCAGGATGAGGGAGCCTCCCACTCCCACTCTGGGATATCTCATCCCCTTCCCAGCCCCCTCAGCCACGGTCCCCATGGATTTGGCTCCAGGCCCTGGGAAACGAGACCTTTCCCAGCAAAGGCTCCTTCTGATGAGAAAAAACTCCCTGATCCTTTCACGATGGGGGAAGTGGGAGAGTCCCTGGGCCATGGGAAAATCTCCTTCCCCACATCCCGGCGGGAGCGGGGATGGGGCCATATAAACCCTCGGCACATCCCGGGCTGGGAGCTGCGGCGAGGAGAGGCCGGGTAGGATGTGGGATGGATTTAGTCAGGTCTGGGATCCATGGAGGGATCCCACGGCAGGGGATCCATGGGTGGCTTCGGGAATTGGTGTGTGGGGAATTAGCTCGGGGGGAATGTGCCTGTGCCTGGGAAGTGGGGGGCTCTGAGCAGAGGGGAAGTGAGACTGAATTTAATGGAATTTCCCTGGCTGATGGATTTCTATCTGTCCCTCGCTCTGCCTGGACCACTCCTGCAGTGCAGGGAAGGATGCTGGAGCCAAGCTTTCCACAGTCATCCCAACATTCCCCCCGGCATTCCCATTAATCCTCAGTACCAAAGTGTTCATGGCATTCCAGCAGAAACTGTGGAATGGGGCTGGGGGTTTCCTAGGGAAGCTGATCCTGATCCCTTGCCTTTAAATGCCTGCAGTAGGAGAGGTGTGGGAAGCACAGGGATGGATCCTACATCCCGCCTGGGATCCGGAGGGGCACAAAGCCATGGACAATTCCCACCCTGCGGCTCAAACCTGGGAGCAAAGGGGCAGAAATCCTGCTTTTCTCCTGCTTCCAGCATTCCCAGTGCTGCTTTCGTCCATAGGGGATTCCCTGTCTCTGGAACAGAAGAAGCAGAAGAGGTTTTTCAAGGAGGATAAACTTTAAAAAAGCCTCATTTTCCTATTTTTCCTCAGGGAATCATCAGGAGCATGGCTGTCCCGCTGGGATTAGGACTGGAAAAGGAGGATTTTTCCCCTTCCCAATTATTTCAGTCCCTGCTTAATGGTGGGGAACCAGTGCAGTCAGCACTTTGGGATTTTTCCACCCATGCCCATGAGGGCATCCTCAGGCCTGGATGTTCCCTGTCCCCGTCTCAGGCACTCCGGAGGATGCAGGGAAGGAGCCATGGATCCCGGTGAGTGTCTCCGCGGGACGGATGAAGGTCTCTGTGGGAAGGGTGGAATGGCTTTGGGATGAGTTCCTTGGGGTGCAAAGCGCCGAGCCAGGGGGAGCAGCTCAGGAATTCTGGGTGCCTAATCCGTGTGCTGGCGCTGGAGCGAGGCCAGGGGTGCCAGCAGCACCAGTTTGGCTCCTGGGCTGGGACTGGGAATGCAGAGCTGAGCGGTTCCTGGAGCCACGGGAGGGAGGGAAAACCCCACGGAGCAGCCAGGAATGAGTCAGCTGTGGCTGCTGGGGTTACTGGGAGTGAGTACTGGGGTTACTGGGGCTGGTTTTGGAGATACTGGTGATATTGAGGTTCCTTGTGATGATGCCTTAAATGGCTCCCTAGAAACAGAGACTAGACAGGAATAAAGGAATAAATGAGGGATTTATTGGAAAGGCTTTCAGGTGTACGCTCTGGGCTCCAGAGGCTCCTGCCTCAGTGGATTCTAAAATGGATGGCAGGTCACGAGTGCTTCACGCTTTTATATCAGCATCAATTCACCAACCAGAACTCAGCTAATGATGTGATCTCCCCTAAGCTTGCCCCCCTCTTCCCAAGATGAAGGTTTCCAGTTCTTGTTCTGGGTGTCCTTGGAGAGCTGGAGAGGCTTTGTTGTGTGTGTGTGAGCATGAGAGAACAGCACTGAACGAGCTCCAGGGAACTGCAGAGTGACACTGGGCAGGGCAGGGCTGGGAACATAGAAAAGTTCCAACCTAAGGCATTGGTGATACTGGTGATACTGGTGATACTGGTGATACTGGTGCTGGTTGTGTGGGTGCTGCTGGCTTTGCTGGTGCTGGTGGTGGTACTGGTGCTGCTGGTTGTGGTTGTACTGGTGGTACTGGTGGTACTGGTGGTACTGGTGCTGGTGTTACTGGTGGTATTGGTGTTACTGGTGCTGGTGCTGGTGGTACTGGTACTGGTGTTACTGGTGGTACTGGTGCTGCTGGTTGTGTTTGTACTAGTGTTACTGGTGGTACTGGTGCTGCTGGTTGTGTTTGTACTGGTGTTACTGGTGGTACTGGTGGTACTGGTGGTGCTGGTGGTACTGGTGCTGGTACTGGTGGTACTGGTGCTGGTGTTACTGGTGTTACTGGTGGTGCCTTGCGAGGCTGCAGTGTCTCCCATCTGCTGCTCTCCCTGTCCCAGTGCCCATTCCCAGGGCCTTTGGGCAGCCTCTCTTTTCTCCCGCTGGGAATTCCCGGGAATGGGGTGCAGGAGAAGGAGGAGGATTTTGCCAGGTCCATCCCAGCATCCAGGTCTGAGCCAGCTCCCTCCGGAGCCCATTCCTGTGCTGTTGTGATTCCAAGGACACTCAGGCTGTGTTTTAGGGATTTGGAGCTTTCCAGATGTTTGGGATTTGTTTTCTTTTGGAAATATTTGCCAGATATTTGGGAGCAAATCCCAGCATGAAGCTGCCCCTTCCAGGCTCACTGGGCTCTTCCACACTGTTCCATGGCATTAAAATGAGGGAGGGGAATTTAAGTCAGGAAAAGGCAATTAAAATCCAGCAGGGCAATTAATTAAAATCTCCTGGGACAATTAAAATCTATAAGGGCAATTAATTAAAATCCAGCAGCTCCCACTATTGCCCTGCTTTTTATAGTTAACTAAATCTTCTATTTGTATATTCCTATAAAAATTAAATGTATGTAAATATATTTATATTTATACGTAAATGTATTTTTATATATTTATAATATATAATTAAAGTTATATCATTAAAAACTTATTCCTATTTAATTAAAATTATTAAATATATTCACATGCATAAACTGTTTATGTGTTTATTGAATAATATGGCAATTTTATTTAGTTTATTGAATAATATGAAAATATTATTATGAATAATATTGAAAAATTTAGTTTAATGAATAATATGGCAACGAATACATAGAAGTTTTTGTTTGCTAAATAAAATTGAATAATAGACATGTATATTTATTGAATAAAGTTTAATAATAGAATGTGACAGAACAGATATAATTAACGTCATGTGATAAATATAATGAAATTAATATAATTAATATAATAGCAGTGATGTCCTTGGAGGTAGAAATTAGTTCTCAGAGGCAAATTCCCAACCCCTGGGGAAGTCCTGGACGATTTTCCAGGTGGGACATTTTCAAGCCAGCTGTTACCATTTTTCTGGGATAATAAAACCCATTTCCCCTCAGGTCAGAGTGATCCCTCTGCAGCATCTGCTGGAAAATTACGATGGAGCAAAATCAGATTGGCCACAAATTCCCTTTTCCCCGCTGTTTTCCCATCCAGCTGCCCAGGGGATGCTCAGGGAGCGGCGTTGGCAGGGGGCAGCCCAGAAATGCTGGAAATTTTACTCAGAGAATACCGCACGTTGAAATGGGCACACAAGGATCATCAGAATCCACCTCCTAGCCCTGAAATTCCCAGAATTCTGGTTTCTTAACCCGTGGTGAATGGAGTGGGAAAAGCCTGAGGATTTTGGGCACTCCCCGTGTCCTACTCTTCCCACACAAGCCAAAGCAAATGGATTTGTCTCCATTTCCCTTCCCCGCACCCCTCAGCCAATATTCCCGGTCCGTTTGACCCTGGCACGGGAAAGGGGATGATCCAAATCCCAAATTTATCCCCTGTCCCCTCCTTGGCACCTTTGGGCTCAGGTTTGAGATCGGAGGAGGAGGAGGAGGAGGAGGAGGGGGAGCCTTTGACTCGAGCAGCAGCGAGACGAAAATAGCGAAGTGGAAATTCAGCCCAGCTCGAGATTTGAAATGAAATCGTTTGAAATTCAAGGTTTCGTGCCTCGCTGAGGCCGTCCCAGCCCGGCTCCATCCTCTGCCGGGGGGTGTGGATGGGGCGTGGGAAAGGGAGGAGAATCCCAGGAGGGTTTTGGGGGTGCTTTTGGTCATCGTTTCTCGGCACTAAATAGAGGAAGAATAAGTTTCAAACGAAGCGTGTTTTGTTTTGTCACAGGAAGTGGAGAGAGCTTTGGGAGAGCCCTGAGACATTGACTTGAAATTCTCTATTTTAGTGTTTTCCTGGCCAAGCCCACCGCGCGGATTGGTGGAAAATGAGGGGGATCGGGATGGGGGGAGCGGGGCCGTGGGACCCCCCCCACCCCTTTTCCCAGTTATCCCCAGAGGGGGGAGGTTTGGGGCCGCAGGGCTTTGACGGGGAAGGCAGCCCTTCCTGAGGGAGCTGCTGGCTGCCCTTCGCTGCCCCGGGGAGCCCGAAATTGTGGTGTCCGAGGGGTGAGGGGTGTCGGGCCCGGGGCTGCTCCCGCTCCGGGAAACCGTTGGAGCTCTTTCCCGGGCGCCTCCGGGCTCGGGCGCCGCCGGCAGCCGCAGCCTCAGGAAAAGGAGCCGCCTTTCACAATGGCTCGGTCTTCCCCCGGCCGGGCAACCCCGGCCGAGCCTCCTCCTGCCCCGAAAAACCCCAAAATTGGTTGTCTCCGCGCCCGGGGGCTCAGAGAGAACGCGCGGCGCTTCCCTCGCCGGCATCCCCCGGGAGAGCCCTGGCGCTGCTCCGGCGGCACCGAGCTCAGCCCGGGGGGCTCCGAGCCCTCCCTCCCGGCCCGGACCCCCCAAAAACCCCTCAGCCGAGCCCCTCGGCTCCCCCAGAGCCGCCGCTGCCGGCCGGGATCGCCTCCCACGCCGCGTGTGGCGTGCGCAGGGGTGAGGCTGCTCGAATTTCCACCGAATTGCCGAATTCCCGCTGCTCCTGCGGTATTCGTGTGCTGCCGCTTTTTTTTGTTGTTGTTGTTTTTTTTGGTTTCGCTATTAATGGTGAAGGGCTGCGAGGTCGGCGGCGCTGGCTTTGCGGTGGTAATTCACGGCCCCGCTGATTTAATCCGCGCTCCGCGCTGCCGAAAGCGGGGCTCGGCCGGGATTTTTTGGGATGGGGGCTGTGCCCGCGGGTGGGAAAAGGCTGGGAAACGCTGTTTGGGATCGGGAAAAATCCAGCGGATCAGGCGGGGCTGAGTTTGGCTTCTGCTGCGAGGGGGAGATGGGATTAATTCCCGTCAAACTGGTGGTGCTCCAGGGGGTGGGCAGGGGCCGGTTTGGTGTCAGCCAGCGCTGCCCCGGGGTTCGTCCCTGCCTGGGGGACACGAATTTGGGCAAACGCAGATTTTGGGGTTAAATGTGCCCTTTTTCTCGTTGTGCTTGTGGTTCTGCTGCGCCTGTCCTCGCTGCTGTGCCCTCGTGAAAGGTTGCAAGCAGTTTTGGGAACACGTTGTCTGCCTGAAACATGACAGAATCGGCCACAAATTGCAGATGAGACTGATAACAAAAGCCAACAACAGAAAATAGGTAGAAAAACAACACGGTGGAGGCTGTGAGACCACTGAAGGGCTTTTTTGTGTGTTTTTTCAACCAGTTCTCTCACGATGGAAGTGAAAACACATGAAAAGAGAACTGTCTTTTGTTCTCCCACTCGAATTAAGATGCTCCAGCACCAAACCAGGGTCGAACACCATGGCTGGAGCTGCTGCCCAGCCCAGGGACTTGTAAATCAGCATTTTGGCACTGCTGAGGGTGGTTGGATGTGTTTTCGGGGGTGTTTATGGTATTTTTTTTTAACCTTAAAAAATGTGCCCTGCAGCCCAAGGGTAACTCAGCTCATGTTCTCAACCCAGCCTGCTCTACCTGAACGTCTCGAATAAATCAGGCAGCAGCTCAGAAATTAGGATGAGGTTTTTGTTTTCGTTCTACTTATTTCATCTTTGTTTTTATAAATAAATACAAATCACTCAAACTGAAACTCGATGGCTTTGGTGATAATCAAAGAGCAGCCCTGGGGAAATTTTTCTTCATTACCATGTTCTTTCACAGCCCACACTCGGGGTTTCGGGAGGAAAACTTCTTAACCTTTGCAGCAGCAGCACCCGGCGCTTTTTGAAGTCCCGGCGTGCTCAGACTCGGGGTTCACATCGTGGAGCTGCCTTGGCCATCACCTTTATTTTAGGGCCACGTGGAGAGAAGAAGTCCTCTCCCCCCCCACAACCTTTTCTCCCCTCAGTTCCCCCCTTTTAAAAAAGAATATATATGTAAAAAAACCCCCAAGAGAATGTTGGACTCCCCCCCTCGAAGGGCTTGGGTTTTGTTGTTGTTTTTTCGGTTCTGTGGGGCAGCTCTGTTCTCTACCAGCTTTGTACAACATGTTTTAGTATTTGCAGCTCACTTCCTGTATGAGGTTACTTTGTTTATCATAAAACCCCTATTTTTAAACCCATTTCTGCCAAAAAGTCATTTGAATGGTAATGGCAGGCGCTCGTGACTGTCCCCTCTGACCCCGGCTGATGAGGAGACTCCAGTGGCTCTGGGAGGGATGGGTGTTGGAATGTGGGCTGAGGGGGTCTCCTGGCTCTTCCCTCAAATCTCAGGGGGATTATTTGTGTGAAAACCACCAGGATTTCTGAAAATCCTGGCTTTTTTAGCACAGGGTCACGCGCAGCGTGAGGACGTGGAGAGGCAGAGCTGCAGCGCTCACCGTCCTCTCCATCCTTCGGGAATGGCCACCGTGCCATCTCCCAACTTTATTTCCACTAATTGCCAGCCAGGAGAACAGTGGGATTGTCAAAGAGCTGTTGGCTCGGCCCACTCTGCCCATAATTGCAGTGAGATGAGGTGCGGGTTAATTAACAGCCCGCGAGGCCGGGAAGCGCAGGCTCCCTGTGCGTCCTCCTGGGAAAAGGGATGGAGGAGCCTGTCACAAACCCAGCGAGGAGAAATCCATCAAATCCGGGAAGAACAGGCCCTGTAGCCCCGCGAGGGCTGTGCGAGGCCCCCTGAGCTCCACAGGACCTGCTTTTGTTGGAACAGCAGTGTCTCCAGCAGGGATAACCCCGTTGTCTGCCTTTCCTTGGGTTGCAGGGCTTCATTTTTCAAAATTCCACAGGAAGGAGGTTTGGGATGCTCAGGAAGGGCAGCAGGAAGGTCCCCTTGGTCCAGCTATTCCTGGGCTTGTCTTACACCTTCATAAAAACCCTGCTAGAGCATCTTTAACATCTCTTTATTGCTTTTAGGGACCTCCCCGGTATCCAACGCTTCCCATCTCCGTCTCTGCTGGGCATGACCCTGGGAGAGGCCAAGCATCCAAGAAGCTGCCAGAAAGGCAGAAAAGCCGCTGGAAAGAGTGAGCTTTGTTGCAATATGAAAATCAAATGCAAAGCTCGGGGGGTATTTTTAGCTACTTTAGGCTGCACAGGTGTTTGAAAGGTCAGCGGCGAGTCATTGGAAAAAAAATAAATATATTTATTTCTACGCGTGGGGAGAGCCTGGTGCCGCTCCCGTGGCTCTGGATCACTGGAATCTCATCCTCAGCTTGGGTTGCTCGGCATTCCCGAGGCCGGCAGGGGTGTGGGATTGCAGGAATGGCCCAGTTTTGTGTGTCCCCAGCAGCGTGAGCGCACGGCAGCCGTGAGGGGCCGGCTCCGATGGACACAGGGTGCCGTGGCTTTCTCCATGAATAAAATCTGGGAGTTTGCTCTTTTTTAAGGAATAAAGGCAATTTGTTGTCCTTAAAACAGAATTGCGAAGGTTTTTATGAGTTCCTAGGAGTGCAGAAAGGCCTGGCTTGTGGGGAGGCGCCACTGATGCGGCTTTGGCCTAGGCCGAGACCACCTTGGGCTGGGCTGTGGCCAGCGTGGGCTGTGGCCAACCTGATTTTGGTGGACCCGTGACTACCTTGGGCTTGGCCATGACCAACAGGCCACGACCACCTTTGTCCTGGCTTGTGAGCACCTCGGACTAAGCCATGGCCACCCTGAACTGGGCCTTGACCAACTTGGGCCACAGCCACTTCGGCCTAGGCCATTCCGAACCGTGACCACCTTGGCCTTTGCCAACCCAAACCATCACCACCTTTGGATTTGGCCATGGCCAGTGTGGGCTGTGGCCCACCTGAGCCTGGCCATGGCCAAGCTGGGCTGGGAACACCTTCAAGGTGGCCGTGACCCCCTTGGAGTTGGCCAGCCTGGCCCTGGCACGTGCCAAGGGCAAATCCTGCCGGAGGAGCAGTGTTTCCCTTTCCATCCTGTCACCCAAGGTCACCAAGTTTGGGCAGGTCTTGAGCTCCTCCCAGCTTGAGTCACAGCAGGGCCGTGTCCCAGGTGTGACAACTCACCTGGACACCTCCATGGGCTCCCAAATTCCAATGGGAGCACAGAGCCACTGGGAGACCAGGGCCAGCAGCCAAGCATTGCCCACAGGCTCGGCTGGGCAATAAAACCTTTTTTTTGTGAGTTAAAGAAGCCCCCAAAATAGCACCTGAAACCAATAAACTTCCCTTTCAGGACTTCTGTAATTTGAAACACACTCAAGAACAAAAAAAAAAAAGAAAAAAAAAATCCAGAATTTTTTTTAGGTTGTTTATCAAGTAGGTTTTTGGGGGGGTGGGTTGGAGTGTTTTTAAATCCCTTTCAGGTGGTGGCTGCTGAGGAATAAGTGGAGGGATAGGAAGGGCTGGAGGGACAAACAGGATGGAGGACCAAGGCAGAAGGAAAGTGGGATGGGAATTTTCAGCAGCAGCTTTAAAATTGTAAAATAAAAAACTGGAATAATAAAAGGGGAAAAAACAGTGATGTTCCATAACAAAATCAAAATAATGTTCATAAGTGCACCAAATAATAAAATAAAAATAAAACGAGGCACAAAATAAGAAAATACACCCCAAACCCCTCAATATTGGTGAAAACCAACAGGAGAGGTAAGGAAGGCAGGGAAGGTGCCCATCAGCTAGGCTTGAGCCCATGACCACATAAATGCAGGGAAAAGCAAAAAAATTCCAAGGAATCCCCAGATAACTCCCAGTTGGAGCAGCTTTTGGGGTTGGGAACACTCAAGGCAGCACTTGACAAAGCAAATTCATTCAAGAGCTGGATTTTGGGTGGCCTGGACCATCCTGGAGCTCCAGGACTCCAAAATGGAGAGGGAAACACCAGGTCTGGAGGGAGAATGGGTGAAAAATGGGGAAAATTGGTGATAAAACAACAAATACCCTCTTCTCAGGAGAACCTCAACCACCCCCCAAGAAAACCCCCAGCACTCAGGACAAATAGTTGAAAGTTTTTATTCATATAAAACTCATATTAAGAACATAAAAGATTCTTAAAAACAAAACCAATAAACAACCCCCCCCAAAAAAACCCAAGGCCCTTGCGATTATTTACAGCAGTATTGCACAAGTAAAGTGGCAATTACCCTGTCCGAAATTCATCAGTGCAAAACACAAGGAAGGCAGGGAAATTGCAGTCAAAAATGCTACATACGCTGGGTCCTGCGACACGATTTAGTGATTCACGTGATCCCACGGGATGGCTGCTCCAGGAAAACCTGGCAGGAGCAATCCCAGGGGGTGGAGGAGCCAAATTCCCACCGAATTTCACTAATGCTGAAGTCTTTGATGTGCCTAAATCACTCCTGGGTAGCGGGGACTTAGGCACTTGGAGCAAAGAAAAAAGAAAGATTAAAATCTCGTTATCCACACCACGATGGCTTTGGAAGGGGATCCAACACTTCTGGCAGGGAGGAAACCAAATCTTCACAGGAACTTAAATAAGCAGGAAATAAATATACAACATTTCTACAAGTTACAGCATTAAACAGTAGAGTGCATTAATTACACAGGGGGGGGACAAAAAACCAAACCAAAAGGACCTACAGTATTTATCAATTCAACTCTAAAAAAGTGTAGGAAAAAAACAAGAATTTTTTTTTTTTAATTTTTTTTAAGCTTTTTTTTTTTAAGTATTTCTAAGCTGTACAAAACTTACAGGAGAGAAAGGAGAAGGGAGTACATTGCACACAGATATTTGGCTCAGATGATGAAAATAATACGGTGCTCTACTCTAATAAATATTTGGGTATTTACAGTGGGGTGGAAAAGAGGAGAAGCGAGAATGGGATCAATCTGGTTTCCAAGGAAAACTCTTCATCCTTTTGGTGCAACACAGAGCACAGGCTAGGCTTAAAAACGACCCAGAGCAGGCAGCCAACGTGGCTAAAAGGAGCAGAAATCCCTATTTTCTGTCTCGAGGCTTTTCTGGGGCCTTTTTCCCACTAAACCTCACAACTCCACAGGAATCCTGCTTTTTGGGGGCTCCTTTTCCTATTTTTTCCTATTTTCGGCTGGGAACTCCTCCTGTGGAGAAAGCCCTGGGAGACTCTGCCAATACCTTGAATATTTCTTCCTTAAAATGAATCTGGTTTTTGTCTCCATTGGGAGGACGGGGTAAAGTGCTCTTTGGTGATTCTTTGGTGTACTCCAAGGGACACATTCCGGGATGCCAAAGGCTGGGAGATCCCAAAGCACCATTTCATCCACCAGCAGCAACAGAACTCAACTGGGAGAAAAAAAAAATCATCTCACTGGCTCTCCCCCCATCTCTGCCACCGAGTTTTATCCCTGTCATTTTCATTTCACCAGTGGAATTCCACAGAGGCTCCCATGGGAAATCCCTGGTGGCAGCCTATAGTGAAAAAGGGGCAGCACAGCCACGGCGAGCCAAAGCCAGAGGCAAATCCCAAGGGATGAGGAGCAGGATCTGCCCTGGCTGAGCTCCCTGGTTATTTGAACCGCTCACTCTCCACCAGTGCAAAGGTTCCCCGCAAAGGGCTCCGAAATGCCCTTCCCAAAACATTCCCTGCTCCTGCAACCGCTGCTCACCTTGCACTTCCGAAGGAAAAAAAGGGAATAAAACTGGCAGTCAAGGTTAAAACTCCCTCCGTGACCATCCTGGAGCAGGAGGGGAGGCCCCGCTCAGACCCAGGCCTGTCCATTACTTAACACTAATTATCATCCACGGCACTAAGCAGCTTCTCCCAGCGGGAAGAACCGCTCCGGGGAGGGCTTGGGATGGGGTTTTCCTTCTTTTCTTT
The DNA here is from genome assembly GCA_013400515.1 of Erpornis zantholeuca. Classification (NCBI taxonomy): domain Eukaryota; kingdom Metazoa; phylum Chordata; class Aves; order Passeriformes; family Timaliidae; genus Erpornis; species Erpornis zantholeuca. Next base: position 167,484 of record VZTN01010672.1, read on the forward strand.
TCCTATGGTGCTGGTGAGACCAGAAACAAGCCCGTGGCTTTGGGGAGCACCTGAAGCAACCTGATGGAAGGGGGGTGTTTGTGCATAGATATGGGATGGCCAGAGCAGCCTATCCCCCAAAAACATCCGCCGGGAGACAACGGCAACACCCACAGATCCGGGGGGAAGGGGAAAGGCCCCGGAGCATGGAGCACCTGGGAGGTTCTCTGGGAGGACACAGAGCAGTCAGATCCCCATGGAATGTCCTGGATGGATCCACGTCGGGCTGGCATCCTTCCATCTGCATCCGGGCGCTCATCCCCGTCCAAACACGGAGAGGATCCCAGGAAAACACGATCTTGGAAACCTCTTTTGACAGCCACGACTCACAGCAGGTCCTGCTGCCGTCACCTCTGGCTGTGGCGTTCCGGGAGCTGCTCCCTGCCTCCGGAATGGTTTATTGCTGGATTACTCAGTTCCCCCACACCTCACATCAGACACTACAGAAGCGTTTGCACACGTTTATAGAAAGAATTTCTTTTTTAAAAAAAAAGGCAACCTGGTAGCTTGGGGTTTGGTTGATTGTGATGGTTTGGACCCTGGAGTTCAACAGCAAAGTCTGGAAATTCAGAGTGGATCAAAAAAATAGAGATATCAAAACCCCCCCCCAAAAAAAAAAAAAAAAAAAATCAGTCAGCAGGAAACAGGCTGATTTGCATGATGCAAATGAAGTTGGATTTGGGGTAGCATTAGGTATTTACAGGTAAGAGAAGTGCTGATTGAATCCCTCTGCCCTTTTTCCAGCCTTTTTGGGGGGCAAACGCCCCAGAGGCGAAGGGAGAGGAGAGGAATCCGAGTCTCTGCAAGGCAAACTCCGGCGGCTCTGCCCATCAGCTGGCTCAGGTTTCCCTCTTTCCCACCGTGGGGCTCATCCCACAGGACTCCAGGAGCGATGGCAAAACATTATTCCACATTTTCTCTGAGACTCTTCCAGAGGGAAAAAAAAAAAAAGGCTAAAAAATGAATAAAAAGAGTGGAGAGAAACACCACTCTGCCATAAAACGCCGCGGTCGGAACGGGATGTCCACCCTCATCCTGCCACGTGTCCTGGGGGAGAGGAAGGGGGGGAGCCCCACATCCATCCATGTGTCTGTCCTTCCCGGGCTTTCCCAGCGAGGAATTCAGTCCTGGTGGCTCGGGATGCGCCCGGCGCTCACTGGAGCCTCCAGATGAGGCGGATGATGTAACGCAGCAGGCGCAGGATCACGACCTGGGGGTTTCCCACCTGGTGATCCAAGAAACCCTGAAAGAGAGGGAGAAAAACAAAACAAAAAAAAAAAAAGAGAAAAACCAAACAAAGCGGTGACTTTAACTCCCAGCACACAGCCTCCCCTCCCATGCTACAAACACCTGGAAAATATTCCAGGAGCACAAAGTGAAGTGTTTAACAAAGATCCAGAATAAACCCCACAACCTTCCATGTTTTAAGCCTTCTTTGGGTTGGTGCTGCTCTCTCCCATCCGTGCTGGCCTTGAACACAGATTCTGGGATTGAGTGGCACCACTACGGTGCCACCAAACAGGGATGCCACGTGAGCTTGGCACGGGAATTGTGCAAAGCTTCCAGGAGAGTGGAAACCAAGGGGCAGCCAGCCCTGCTGGGACAGTCAAGGGGGTTAAAAACCACAGGGTGGGAGGAAAAAATTCAAAAAAGTCTAGAAACATCTCTCAGTGAGAAGAGCAGTGGGTCCTCCTCCACCAGTCTGACCCCCAGCATGGTGGAGAACACGGGAAAAGCAAATTAAAAGCATCGTGGGGCTGGAGAAGGAGGGAAGAGAAATGCCAAAATGAGGCTTTCTGGAATAAAGAGGTATAAAAATAATTAGGGAGGTGAAACAAGACATGCAGGTTGGATTGAGTATCAGGAGGAATTGCTCCATGGAAAGGGCTGTTAAACATAGGAAGGTGCTGCCCAGGGAGGAGGTGGAGTAGTCCCTGTTCCTGGAGGTGTCCAAGGAATGACTGGATGTGGCACTCAGTGACAAGGTGGGGATCGGTCACAGGTTGGACTCGGTCTTGGAGGTGTTTTCCAACCTCAGTGATTCTGGGATTTCCATGTTGCAGCCAGCAGAGCTCAGAGGGCAGCAGGCAGCCAAGGGATGCCCCCTCTTCCAGGAAAAGCCCTGGATCCACAAGGCTTGCTGGGCCAAGGAGTGGCTGGATGGCAAACTGTCTGATTTCCTGGTGTCTTGTCCGAGAAATGGTGCCGGGGGAGGCCACACCCCTGGGGAACGTGACGGGAACGCGCCAGGGACTGCGCCGGGACCTGTCTGACAGCCCCAACCTGCCCAGCGAGTGCGGCTCTGGCAGGGCTGCAGTTCCCTATTTCTCACCTCGGGCTGAAAGGGCAAACCCCAGAGCCAGGCGGGGCCGGCGGGCATGAGCCCTTCCACCTTCCCCTCCACAGCAGCCGGAATGCTTCCTGAGGGAAAAGGGACCTTCCCGCAAAGCGCCTCAGGGAGGATAACGAAACAATGACTTAAGGGCTCTGAAACCTCCCTGGTTTTGGGTGCAGGGAGGCAGAATTCGTCACGTGCTGACTGCACCAGGTACAAAGTGTTTTTAGGGTCACGCATGACGTCCCCTGCTCGTGTCACCTGAGCGGGCAGGACGTGTCCTCCGCGTTCCGCTCCTCGCCCCGGGCCAGCCCCGAGTTGGAATCACGGGGCTGGGAACAGCCTCGTGCAAACCTGAGGGATGCTCCTGCACCTTCATCCTGCTGCTGCCTGGGAAACAGCCCCATTCCCATTAAACTCCCCCCCTTATCCACCACCAGGTTTGTAGGGAGCAGCATGGTGTGCCCAGAGATTTCCAGCACCAAAGGAGCCGGGATAATGCTGGGAGGACATTTCTGCTCCTCACAACGTGGTCCAAATGGAAGGCACTGCTCTGGAGGGCAGGGAGGAGATGGGAGATGGGATGAGAGTGGTGGGACACTGCCCAGGCTCCCCAGGGAATGGTCACAGCCAGCGCTGCCAGCGCTCCAGGAATGTATGGAAAACACTCTCAGGTGTGGGATTGCTGGGGCTGCGCAGGGCCAGCAGTTGGACTTGGATGATCCTTGGAAGTCCCTTCCAGCTCAGGATATTCCATAATATGGCACTCTGCATTTCTTCCAGCTCTTCTGGATCTGCCTGCTGTTTTCTGGACAGCCTGATCCCTCTCTTTCATTGGAAAGATGTCCTTTCATCCCAAAAAACAGCCACTTTGCATCACAAGGGATCAGTGTGGACAGGGCAGGTCGGAAGATGCACATTTTGGATTCTGGCTTTGGGATATCAGCTGATCACCCTTTTGTTGCAGGTCAGGAATGCCAGAGCGTTTGGAAAGGGCGCAGCAGGTGGAGGTGATGAGGAAAAAGCAGGATCATGGCAGCTAGACCCCAATTCTGCGGGAAAGCCAACCCCGAGAGCAGTGAGGAAACGCTGCAGGAGCGATTTGGGAGCCGAAGAGGACGGATGAGGATCCAGCAGCTGGCAATTCCATCACCAACACTGCTCCTGGCTCCCCTTCCCATGGGTGAGCCCAAGTGCATGGAGCAGAATCCACAAGCAGGGACATGCAGCTGATGGGAACACTCAGCAGCCGAGTCACCGGCGAGCTCCTCTTGCTTTGCCCCCTGGGCTGGGCTCTCCTGGGCGTGGGATTGGGCTTTTCCTTGGCACGACTGCACCAATTCGGGTTGCGACACCCCAAGGTGAGCGAGTTCATGGGCTTATAAAAACTCTTTCAAAACAGTCTTTGCAAGAGAAATAAGTTCTGGGAGCCAGTCCCTTCTTTGCAGCAGCCGGGATTTGGGAGCTGGGCTGGGAATCCCACTGAATGCTTCCCTAAAAGCAACAGTGCTGGGCACTGCATCCCCCAAAACCACCCCCAAACCTTCCCTGCTGCTTCCTTTTCCGAAGTTTCCTCGTCACCATCAGATCCAGGCCCAACCCAACACCTCCGCCCCAAAAACCTCATGCAAACCTGACGCCCCAAAGCTTCCAGCCCCGATTTCAAGGTTACTTTCAACTGATTTAAAGGTTATTTTTCATTCATTCGAGGCCGCCGCCGCTGATTTGCCTGGTCCAGGCCGCCCCGCCACCCGCGCAGCCTTTTCTCCGTCTGAGCGAACGAAACGCTCACCGCAGACAGAGTTTCCAGAGATGATTCAGCCCTTCCCTTTGAGAGAAATGGAAAGTGAAGAGGGGAAAGTTACCCTGCGTGGACAATAGGAGGCATTGAACTCGTCCCCGATGCGCCGCAGCTCCTGCGCGATCCAGATCTCCGGCTGCACCTCTTCGGCTGGAGAGCGGGAATGCCACCGGGAAGCTGCGGGGGGAGAAACGGGAGAGTCAGAAACCCAGCAACAGGAGCAAACTGTATAGAACTTACTCCATAAGGCTCTCTAGTAAAACCCACCTTGCCATTTTATTCCTGTTTTTTATTACTATTATATTTTAATTCCCTTAAATCCAGGTGGTGCATGTGGGGACGCACAGTATGCAATGAAGAGGTTTTTATTCCTTATTATTTCTGTAGTATTATTACTATTAGGCTTTTATTTATTCATTTTTTTTACTCTAGGCTTTCCATGGGAGCATCTCCAAGCTTTGGTCCCTCTTAAACAGGGATAAAAGCCAAGATGCCACTCTCCAATTTTCTTCCCTTGCCAAACCTCCTCTTCCCCCTCTTCTTTTTTTCCTTCAGCAGCAACTCCTTCCCTAACCTTAAAATCCCTCTGCCTGGATATTTTCATCCAGTTCTAACATTTCTTCCCCAAATCGTCCTCAAGTGCCCAACAAGGAAAACCAATGGGTTTGTCATAGGGAGGAGAAAGCCACAGTTGGATTTGTGTGCAGAGAACCCACACTTCCAGCAGATCCAAGTGCTGGCTTGAAAGAGGAAAGAAGGAGTTAATGTATTAATTATACTGCAGGATACATAATTATTTAGGTCTCCATCTTAAAAAGTTATTAAACATGTGATAAATCCTCCAAATGGCCAGGGGGAAAAAAGGAGACAGGACCATGTACAGTACCAGCACTGCCTCATCCCCCTCCCACAAAGTGCAGGATATGAGCAGGAATTGCAGCCTTAAGGAATATAAAAATAAAAAAAAAAAATTTAAAAAACCAAAACCACAACAAAACCATGAAAATAAATTCTTAAAAAATAATAAAACAACCCCACATAACTAAAAAAAAAATAAAAAATTACTGCACAAAACAAAGCAGTGTTTTGGCACGACAGCTTCGGAGGAATCACAAGGGAACGGGAATAGCTTCCAATCTTCCAAATATTCAAAGGATTAGTGGGGCAGTAAAAAAAAAAAAAAAAAAA
>VZTN01010672.1:177235-195523 GCA_013400515.1 Erpornis zantholeuca
ACACACACACCGAGACACTGCACAGCCTTACACTCACACACCGAGACACTGTACAGCCTTACACACACAGAGCGGGGCACGGCACAGCCTTACACACACACTCACACACTGAGACACGGCACAACCTTACACACATACACACACTCACACACACGTGCACTCCCAGCCTTGTACACCCACACACACACACCCCACACACAAACACACCCCATGTCGCTGTGCACTGATACCTCTACCCTTCCCAGCCTGCCCCATGCACCCACCCCTTACACACCCCACTGTGTTCACACACCCTACACACACCCCACAAAAGCCCTCCAGCCCTTCCCACTGCACCCCTTGCACACACACGGGGGCTGGGGCATCCCTCCAGCAGCAGCAGCATCTCCAGCCCCTGGAGAAACACGGCTGTGGGGAGGAAGGGCCATGGAAAGGAAGGAAGACCATGGAGAGGAAGGACCATGGGGTGGAAGAAGCCCTATGGAGAGGAAAGACCTAGCCCATCCACCATGGGGGCTGCTGCTGGAGCAGGTGCTGTGGTGGCCACAGGTCCCACATGTCACCCCAGTGTCCCCACCTACACTGTGGATGGTCCCAATATTGCTGGAGCATCCCTGGCTGCTCTGGCTCTGCTCCAATGGGATGGGAAGGAAAAGGTTTGAGCGGGTAAAAATAATTAGGGAAATTTGTTGGGAAGACTCAGAAAAATTTGAAGGTAGGGCCTGGCCCAAGAAGGGAAAGGCTCAAGGGTCTGTCCATCGCCTTTCCACACTGGAAAAGTGAGGGAGAAGCAGGGCTGAAAATCAGGCTTATTCCTCTTTGCCCAGCCCTTGGGCGGTGGTACCCACGGCACAGAGCTGCTTCACAAGGCCCTGCTTCCCTCGCCCTTCCCTTGGATCTGGCAGCCATCCGAGGCTTTTTCCCTCAGCTGAGGCCTGCAGAGCATCCCGTGGCGCTGGGGCAGGGCGAGGGGGACGCTCTGGAGGCGCCGGGGCTGCCAGCAGATGTTGAGTCTATTTTTCTCCTCCCGGGTCGTTTTGGTTTCTGTGTGGGCGGCTCAAGCGAGCACGGAGGGGATGGGGAACAGCCTGGCCTTTCCAACACCCAACCTTGAGCTGGCCCTTCTCCTCCTGCCCTCGGGTTTTTGGAGAGCCAGGACAGGCACCAAGTGCATTTTCCCGCTGTGAATCACGGCTCCAGCCTCCTGGAACAGATCCGTTTCGACGTTATCCTTGTTCCTCTTGTCGTGAGCCACCTCGGAGGAATTTGCACCGGAGCCAATCCTAAAGGTCCTTCATTTTGGGTGCTGTGGGCACAGATGGAGAGAGGGGGAGTTGAAACCTGCCCCTCAACACTGCCTTGGGCCCTGCAGCATCCCTCCCCAGCTCCCTGGGAATGCAGTTTGGGAATGCCTCATCCCAGCACTCCTACGGAGCAGTGTGCAGGGAGCTTTGCCATGCCCCACATGGAAACGAGGAGGGAGAAAGAAGAGGGGTGGAGGAGGATGGTGGGGATCCCATGCTGTTGCAGCATCCCAGCAGTGGCATCTCCCACCCAGCCTTCTGTCTGTGCCATCCCAGAATCACTCAGGTTGGAAAAGCCCTCCCAGATCATGGAGCCAAGCCCAATCCCAGCAGGTTGTCCCTGCCACCAGGGCAAGGGGGCAGAGAGGAGGTTGGAGGAAAGGACATGGGGCCTGGCTGGAGGGAAAGGACTTCTGACAGGGCTGTGAAAACCCCCAGGGAAAACCACCCCCAACCCCTCCTCCCCACCCAGCAGGTGCTCACCAAACCCATTCTGAGCAGAGCAAAGCACCCACGGAAAAAAATGACACCTTGTTCTCCCTCCTTCTCCTCCAACCATTGTGATAAATGTTACTTTGCTCATGCTGCCAGATAAAATCAGGTTTAAGCCTGAAGCAGGAGGCTTTGTCTGACCCAGGTTTGGAGCCTGACCTTTACCATGCTCTCGCTTTCAAACACCAACCCAAAATCAAACCCTCTGTTGTCAGCGTGGGGGTGCTTGAACAGCAGAAGTTGTCTAGAGATAAGAGCAGGTGGGTTTTGTTAAATAAATGTGCATTTTAGTTAAAGAAAGCCCCAACCCCTCTCTGTGGGATGTCGCTACTCTCCACACATCTGCAGCAGTTGTGGTGATGTGGTGATGGAGAGAGGGACAAAAAGTGGGCCCATGGTGACCCAAGTGGTCCCTGGGCTGCACAGGGGGTGGCACTTGGATTTCCTGCTGGCACCAGTGAACTTGGGACCTGTTAATGTGTATTTATTGTTCCTGATGGGGTGAGGCACAGTGCTGTGAGTGACCCCAAGGAGGGGCACAAGGCTCGCTGCTTCATTAACGTGTGCTCATCTAATTACTGAGGTGGCTGCAGCTTTTCACAACCTCACACTTCATCCTTTCCAATGCCTTCAAAGCCATAATTAAGAAATTTAGCCAAGAACTGTGGGGAGATGGCAGCAGAAAGGGCTTGGCCAGGGCTGAGTTGCGATGGGCCACCACCAGCAAGGGATGGAGGAGCTGGGAGAGAGCCCCAGACCCTGGGGGGCAGGGGGGCCCCGGCTGGATGGCAAGAGGGTGAAAAATGAGTAAACCTGGGTTTTCTGCAGAAAAGAAAAGGCAGAGGCACCCACCCACGCGCCAGGAAATCTCTCCTCTCCGCGTGGGTGGTGGAGGCCCCAAGATGAGTTATCTCTAAAGGGCGACTCTGGGGATACCTCGAGGCCTTCAGCAGCGTGGAGCCGGCGCGTGCCCAGGAGGAAATATCACCCTGCCAGCTGGGCCCTGGGCTTCACACAGCTTGGTTTAGATCAAGTAAAGCACAACCTTCACCCCCACGGATCCATTTTTACCCCTCACAGGGTGGTTGTGACATTTCTCCTCCCTGCTTCCCATGGGATGATGGTGGGGCAGGGGCAGGAGCAGGTGGCTGGGACAGGGGGCTGTTTTGAGGGTGTTTAATGTGAAATAACAGCATTGATTAAGGGCAAAGCTGCAGCTAAAAGCTCCAGCGTGCTCATAATGCTCTGAAAAGTGTTCCTCCCCATATCCCTCTGCAGTATAGGAGGAACTAAAAATATATAATTTACAATATAGATCTAAAAACTTGAGCCTGGCAGAGATTTTGGCCTGGCCAGAGAACAACTGGCTCTGGTTCAGCTCGTAAAAAAATGCAACTGAGGGGAGAAAGGGAACAAAAACAGCCACCCCAGCATCCAATGTTTATGTTTCCACCAGCTCCGAGGTTGCTCCAGCTGATCTGCCTCCTGGTGCAACTCGCTCCAGCTGAGTCAGGAACCAGCTGCTTCGGATCAAAGCCCAAGGCGTTTCCATGTGCCACGGGACACGGGCTGCTTCCAAGGGGAATCCGAGAGGTTCTGCCATCAGGGCAGGGAGAGGAGCCCCAGCTGCAGGGAGAACAGCAAACCCTAGGAGAACCAACACATCCCAGCTCTTCCTGACCATCCCAAGCTGTACCAGGCTCACCATGGGGTTCAGCTGAACAATCTGAGCAGAGGAAAAGCACCCCTGAAACTGAAGCAGAAGAACAGCAAAGGCTGTTGTCTCCCTCCTGTGGGGAGATGCAAAAAACCAATTAATGCCCTGTCCTCCCTCAGGGGTTGTACTGCTCAAATATTCCTTTTAGAGGAACACTTTTTTCCCCAAACTTCCACCACGGTACAGGCAAACAAGAAACATTTATCTTTTGGTTTTCCCCTGAGCTCGAATAATGATGTGGGGGGAGGTCAGAACTGGAGGTACCGAGGGAGGGCTCAGTCCTGTCCAACCTAAATCCAACCTGCAGACCTCCATCCTAAAAATTCCTAAGGACAGATGGAGCAGGAAGAGCCCAACCCAAGCACCCACTCATTCTAGCGTATTTTTCCTCCAAAAAAAAAAAGCACGGAAAGATGCAAGCCACCATGGCTGAAAATCAACCCCAAACCCCTTTATTATTTAAAACAGAGTTATTACAAAAAGGATTCCGCATCCATAAAACCCCAGAGTCCTTGGAAACTGTGCAAACTCGGCCCTTATTTCCGTGAGCGCTTGTGCTCGATGAGCAACACGACAAGTCTGTTCCGAAGGAACTTGATTTCCTTCGCGTAGGACCTGCAAAATACATCCTTGAGCTTCTGGCGCAGGGCTCCGAGGGAAGGCAGGTCGTGGCAGCTGGGAATGTTCAGCAAGCTCTCAAAAAACTCTTTCCACAGCTCGGCGTTGGCAAGCCTGCAAAAAAAAGGCCAAAAAAGCATCAAAAAAAGGTGCTAAATTCAGCCCTTAAAATACTGATTTTCACTCTGCTCTCAGTTTGAAAAGCTGTGACAGAACCAGCCTTGAAGCAACATGGTACAAATGTGGGCTTCTAGGAAATCTAGGCAAAGATTTGGGGAATATTTTGGACACCCACCTCCTGAAGGTTCCCTCAGGCTTCCAGACCCCGTTGTCATCCTTGAGGCGCATGTAGGTCCCGAAGAGCAGGCAGTACACGGTGGCTGCGACCCCAAAGTAGTCTGTCTAAACACCAAAACCACACCAATTTTGGGTGAAAAACACGCCCAGAGCGCTAAAACTGAGCTGAAAACACCCCGTGGAGGGGGAGAAGCTCTGCAAGAGGCTACAACTCCGGCAGGATCCAATTTTTCGGCGCGTGGGTTCCAGGCCGTCCCTTACCTGGTAGTTCCATGGTTTGTTTGTCAGCATTTCCACGCACTGGAATCCAGAGGTTTCGCACCTGGCAGTGAAGGCCGTTCCCTCAGGGAAGAGCTTCATGTCGATGCTCTGGCCCAGGTCAATGAGGGTCAGCCCGTGGCAGAGCCCATCGATGTCACACGTGTCGTTGTCCAGGAACCTGCAACCGCGACAAGAAACCCCCTCAGCGCCTCCAGGCTCCCGGTCTGGTGACACCTGGGGACAACGGGAGACACTTGCCTTTCTCCCAGGATGAAGTTGTCAGGCTTGATGTCCCCGTGGATGATTTTGCAGCTGTGCAGCTCCTCCACCATGTGAAGGATTTTGACGGCGAAGTAGATGACGAGGGCTTGGGGCATCACCTTCTCCGGGAGCTTCTTGTAAATGTTGACGGCGTTCTGGAAGGCGGAGACACACAGCACGGATTAAAATAGAACAACACATTCCCAGGGAAGGTGAACCAAGTGGAGGGAGCACTCCAAAGGAGCAGAAGGTGGTGGCACTCACGAGCAGCGTTCCATAGTTGTGGAGCTCCCCCACCAAGATGCTGCCGTTGGAGAAGAAATGGGCGGAATAGAAGCGGATGTAGAGGTGGCGCACGCTGGGGCTCAGCCTCTCCAGCAGCTGGGTGGCAATGTAGAACTCCCAAGGGTTGGCAGGTTTCTGGACCTGGAAGAGAAGAAGTGGGGTTCCTGGGAAAATCTGGGAGCAGGAAATGCTGGAGTTCCCCTCAGGCGGGGTTTTGTTGTTGGGTTTTAGTGGCAGATCAGGCATCTTCCCTCTCGAACTTATCCCAGGATGGTTTGGGTTGGGAGGGAACTCAAAGATGATCCAGTTCCACCCCCTGCCATGGGAGACTTTCCGCTTTCCCAGGTTGCTCCAAGCCCCAGTGTCCAACCTAGCCTTGGGCACTTCCAGGGATCGGGCAGCCACAGCTTCTCTGAGGACCCTGTGCCAGGGCTTCCCCACCCTCACAGTAATTAACCTCAGGCTGATAAACTCCATCATTAATTCTCACAAATCAAGACTTCAATCCCATACCACACGCTCTGTGTATATCTGATGCTCCAAAGAGAACATAAATCACCTTTTGTCCTGAAAAAGTTTCACTTTGGGGGTTAAGGAAGGGCTTTAACTTTTCCTGAAGGACTAAACATTGGAGAAAAGACCCATAAAAAGATCCCAGAGGCAGATCTGACACAGAAAGGATGTGTGTGAATCCACCCAGGGGGAGGGTCAGACTCCAGAATTATTCCAGGAGAGCAGTTGTGGCCCAGCACCACTGACCTTGAATATCACTTTCTGATTGTTCCGAGGGTTGCTGGCATCCAGGATGGAAGCTTGATAGACTTGGGCAAAAGCTCCCTCTCCGACCAAGCAATCCACATGGAACGAGCTGGAACCTTTAAAAGATTACCATTAAATCCTGCCTGCCAACTCCACAGAGGAATAACAGGAGGACAAAAAAGAGGAAAGCACCAGCCTAAATGAATTATTTAATCCTAGATCAAGTCTTTCCCTAAAAATCTCTTCCTGCTAGGAACAGGACAGAACAGGAGTGCTGGAAGTGCCCCACGCTCAACCCCAGCGTTTCTATTTTTGCCTGACCCCCTGGAAGCAGTCAAATTCCAAAGGGCATGCCCTGAAAAGTAAACACCAATGTTTGAGTCCCACAGGGATGTTGCAATCCCTGTCCACAGCCTTTGTTGACACGGGCCCGCTGCTGTTCCACGCAAAGCTGGAGAGCTGGGCCCCAGGGAAAACTGGGAAAAATGCCTCATCCAAAAGGCTTCAACAGACAAACCCAACCAACCCAACCCCAGCTGTGGCCCAGGAAAAACTGGGAAAAATGCCTCATCCAAAAGGCTTCAACAGACAAACCCAACCAAACCCAACCCCAGCCCTGATTCCCAACCCGAGGCTGAGATAATCTGGATACGCACACACACACAGAGGGAAGCTGAATTCCCACTACTTCCCGAGAAGTTTTCCCAGAAAAAGCTTCTGGAAATGCTTGGCAAAGCAGAGTTTGGAGGAGCTCTTACCCAGTGAGAGCTCAGCCTTCAGTTTGATGAATGGAAGAGGAGATTTCCACTCGAAGCAGTTGGCGTAGGTGCCGAGCGGTTGTGGAAGCTCCGACAGGAATTTGCCAATCAGTTCCACGTCCCAAGGGTTCTCAACAAGGACTTGATGGAAAAAAGGGAAGTGTTTAAGCTCTGGGTGCCTTTCCAAGGAGGTAACATAAACTTGAATGATCATTGCTGATTTAAAGAAAATAACAAACCAAATAAACCCGGGAGGGATAAATGAAGTATTCCTGGGTTTTGGCACTCCAGCTTTTGCACCTGCCCAGAAATCCAGAGTTTCCCAAAGTGTTTGAGCCTTAAAACCTGTCAGGATCCCAAGTATTCCTGCACTCCAGAGTATCCATGGCCATGTGCAATCCAGGTCCAACCCATGCTCATCCCTCCTCATATTCCTTGCAGGTGAGCAGCAACCTCCCCACAGGAATCATGGAATTGCTCCCTTCAGTGCACAAAGCGCTGCCCTTGGAATGCAGGGAAGAAAACCAGGGAATGCTGTGTACCTGCAGGTCTCCCGCTCTGGGCTACCCTGTCCTGCCCAGCTCCACACAGCTTCTCCTGGGGAGTTCTGTCTGCTGCAAGGCAGGAGGAATATCCACTTCTGCTTGCAGCTGTCTGCTCATGCAGTCGTTGGGAAGAAGCTGCAGCAATTCCCTGGGTTCCAGTCCCTTGTTTCAGGACATTTCCCGGAAGCTCTCTCTGCTCTGGGATGTGTTCGAGAACAGGCCTAGGGATTTAAACCAAATATCATTAATTATTAATTATATCATTAACCTTCTGCCTTGGTGGTTTGGCACCTTCAGGAAGCAAAAATGTCAGTGGCCAACAGTGAGGTGAATCAAGTGGAATTTTCTTAGGAAAATTAGATTGGGTCAAGCCGTGTTACCCATTCCCTAACAATTCCCAAGTGTGCCAAGGGAAGAAGACAGTGGATTTTTGGCCAGGTAATTTTTAATTTCAGTGGGGTAACACTTCAATCCTGGAAGGATTTTTGGGGCGTGGTCACCAAGCTCAGGTCCATTTACACCCAGAGTGCTGGGATGAGTGTTGGGCTGAGCCAGGCTGACACAAACACAGTGGAAAACTTTGGGAAACTTGGATTGGGAGGAGCTGCATACCTTAACTTCTTGGCCTTTGGCTGCCTGTGCAGTTCTCCAGAGAATTCCAAATCCATCTGAGGCATATTTTTCTCATGGGCTGAACAAAGGGAACAGGAACAGGAGCAAATCAATGTTTATGTCCCCAAAAGCAGGAATATTTGGAGTATTCTCACCCAGCAGCTCTGAAAGCTGCTGCCACAAAAACCAGAACTCAGCAAAGATTTATTTCAAGTATCCAAGTTAAAATAACAGCTGGACTTCTCCAGGGAGCAGATTCCAAGACTTAAGAGGGGCAGAGCAGCATAAAGGTGCTCCCAGATGGGATTCAGCCAACGTTTGGATATTCCCAACCCCTTGGAGTGGTTCCCAACAGCAGCTGGACACACAAAGCCTCTTGTCCCTCGCCACCTCCTCTTACTCCAATTAAAAATCCTTGGAGAGCTGATGAGCTGCTATTCCACATGGAATTTAGACTCAGGAGTGGCAGCACTTGGGCGGGGATTTGGGCAGAAATGGAGTGAGTGAGGCACCAAATTCAACGTTTTCCACCCAAAATATTCCTTATTTTACCTCTGTTCTCCAAGGGGGGCCGGGAAGGAGCTGCCAGGTAGTTGAAGGGTGTGGACATGAGCTGGGCAGCTCGGGCAAAGTCCCTGGTGTTGTCTGGACTGGGAGCCAGGGCTTTGTTTCTGCAGGGGCCATTCCACACCGTGTAATCATCCCGCAGGAATTCCGTGGTCCCTGTCTCTTCCTAGGCAGGGGGAAAAAATAAATTAAATTAAAAAAAAATCTATATTTAAAATTAAATTATCCTGAAATATAACCTAAATCCCATGTTTCCATAGACTAGGTCTGAATGTTGGTGATAATCAAAGCCACAGCAAAACGCCAGACTGCCAGAAATTGCCATGAGAGCCTGGAAAAACCAATCCCATGGGAAGGGATCACTTCTATCCAAGTTTTCTGTCTTCTTGGCTATGGGAGCTGCGAGGTGGCTGCTGGAAGATGAAATGTCTCTTCCTGCCCAAATTGATGCCAAATCCACGCAATTGAGAGGTGGAGTTCTCCATCAGTTTTATGTCAATCAACACTCCAAAAAAGCTTATCCCACTGGCAGGAAATGGGAAAAGGCATCCAGCCTCCAGCTAGGCATCATTCCTAGGGATATTGTGGGATTGGGATAGAGCAGAGGTGCATCCACCCACGCTGCTAACCCTCCTAAGTGAGTAGCCCACTCCCAAGGCCAATCCCTGCAGGATCACCACTCACTCCTGCTGCACAGTCGGCCAAGGGACGCTCTCCAAAACTTCTGGCCTCTTCTGGTTTGCTCCTGTGCTGTGGGATCCTGAAAAACCATCCCAAAAGTTTAGAACAGCTTTTCCCCCAGGAGCTTTCCCAGGCACACTAATCACAACAGAGGTTGGTTTGTTTTAACCCTATTTTTTAATTTTATTTTAAGAGCCCTGTTTGCAGCCAGTGGGAGAAGCTGCAGCAGCTCAGAGTCATCTCCCCAAGTTCTCCAGAGAACGGAGAACTTCCAAGCACTGTCCAAACAGGGAAGTTGTGCAATCCCAGAGTAGCAACTCCTGCTTTTCTCCTGCCACTCCAGTTGTATCTGAGCCAATCCTGGCACAGCCACAGCCAATTCTCACAGAATGGGATCAATTTCCTCCGTGATTTTTAAGGAGCTGAGCTCAGCTGCTCCTTTTCCCCTCCTTACCTGCTGTTCTCCTTCTCCTCATCCTCAAAGATGACAAATGCAGGAGTGACAGGGACAATGATGTTGGTTTTCAAACATCCACCAGGCTCTGCAAATAAGAGATAACCCCTGTTATCTTTGCCCAATAAAGATTATTTAAACAGCCACCTTCTCCCCCCTGTCCAGGCATGTGATGCTCAGGGCTCTATCCAGCTGCACCTGCAGACTTCCCACTCCAATCACCTTTCCTATAAACACTTGGAAAGGAGAGTTTTCCAGCCTGAAACCTCACTCTTGTAAGCCCCTGGGTTTCAGACTGGCTTCGCTCTTACAGCAAGGACGTGGGAGAAGAAAGGATGGAATTCCACAGGCTGGGAAAACAAAGAGCACGCACCACTTTTTCTGCAAAAGGCTTCAAATTGCTCCTCGCTGTCTTCCAGGGGAGAGGGCTCAGGCAAGAAGGGTGTTTGGAACATATCCATGAGAACACCTAAGAGAGAAAGAAACAGTAAAGGAAGAAATAGGAAAGGAATAACGCTCCCAGGAAAAGAAATTTTCAGAGGTTCTTCCATTGTGCAGTAGCCAAATCAAATGCCAATTAACTCTAACAGCCTTAAATGCTAATTAATGATAATATCCTCATGATTTATCAGCAGTCAATAGCCAATTAACCCTCCCTCTTGCATTTACACACCCCAGACAACTGAACAGACACAGGAAGGGCCAATTTGGCCAACATGCACTTGGCCCTTTTTATTCCTTCTCCAAGGTGAAATTCCAAGCTACCTGAGAGAGCAAATTCTCCTCTAATTTCTCAGATTTTTGGAAAACTTAGATATTTGGAAGACTAATGAATGCCACAGGCTTGGTGGGTTTACTTTTTTGTTTTTATTCAGCTCAGCATCAAGCAGGGCTGGCTGTGAACTTCCAAATTAGTGTGGTTTAGGTCTTCACCTCCCAAACAGGATTCCCTGACAAAAGCAGCTCAGACAACAAGCTCCCAAAGAAGCCTGGCAGTGATTTATCCAGGAATACGTGGGATGTGGCTGCTGGGATGTTGCTAAAACACTGATTTCTGGTCAGAAGTTTTGGGTGACCCAGACAATCCCCACAGACCACTCATGTTTTAATGTTATTTTCCTTTGAACATTGCACATACCCATTCCCACACAGCTGCACTGGCTAGAAAAGGCTCCAATAACATTTCCAGGGAAGATCCCACTAACTCCAGGGGAAGGAAAGCTTTATTCCAAGCCTTACCCAAGGCTTCCTTCGTGTGGACTGTGGGTGATGGCTGCACCTTGAAGGGCGTTGTCGTCCCCATTGCTCCTCCCAGTGAGGTGTTGGGGGTGGCCTGGGAAACGTTTCCAGAGGCAAAGGAGGAATTCCCAGCTCTGGAGGCTGGAAAAGACAAGGGCAAGATCATTCCTGAAAGAGGCTGGGATTGTTTGTGAGCATTCCAGAGAAATGTTAGTGAGGGGAGTAAACAAGAGGAGCAGCGATGTGGAATTTGGGGAGAGATTTTGGCTTGTTCAGATTTGCACGGCAGATTCCCAAGGGAGGCTGCCCTGGAGGGTGAGAGGGACCTGGGACAGCTGGGTGGCCTCTGGGGAATCCATCTGCAATTCCCAGGAATGCTCTGTCCCAACACAGAAAGTGAAGCAGGAAGCCAGCAAGGACAAACAGCAATTCCCAACCCGCTCCAAAAGGAACTGCTCAGGATGTGGAAACAGGGACTGGATCCATGGAAGGGGTAGAGAGACCCTGCCCAGACATGCAGGGATGGAGTTTGGGAAGTCAGGAAGCTTTGCCAGGGTTGGATCCACAGGGAGTTAATGATTCCCAGCTGGGAACAGCCACACCAGTGGCATCAGCCTCCCTCCAAAGGTTCCTTACCTTCCTTCACATCCCCAGCAGGAGTTAATCCTGTGGATCCCTTGTTAGGGGACCTTCAGAAGAAAGAGTCACAACATTACCTTGGAATAAAAGCTATTTAAATCCCATTTTAATCCCTATTTCAATGAAGTCAGAGGTCCTTTAGAATATTATTAAAGATCGCCTTGGAAAGTTTGTCCTACAGCTGCCAATAACCTGGGAGACAGCAGAGTCCTTTGAAAAGGTTAAAATCCATTAAAAGCTCTCCTTGGACACAGTTTGCCTCCAAGGAATTCCAGAATATGGCTGAATAACTGTTCCCACCTTGGCCAAGCCCACCGAGCCCCCTTGCTTTGCCAGCCTGGGGTTTCTCCCTCTGCCCCCCAGTTTTGGGGCCAAGTCCCACAGCAAAACTGCAGGAGAGAAACACCAGCACTTTTTATCTTTCTCTGGAGACCTTGGAGTGGGATCTGCAGGAGCAAAGCCCTGCCTGGGGTTTATTCCAGGCATGCCAGGGCCAGCCAGGCATTACACACTGACCTTCCTCTTATTGCAATTAAACCACAGGGCAGAAGGAATTAAAAATGGCCATGAGCACCAAGTTTGATCTAATAAATAATAAATACTGGTTTCAGGTCAGGTTGTTTTTTGTTTTTGTTTTTTTTTTCCCCAGAAGGGGAAGAAAGGGTTATTTTTAGCTAATTCCCAGCTCCCAGTGTGGGCCCTGAGGACACAAGTGCAGAGCAGGAGCCTGTTCACACTCACAGTTCTCCCACACTCCGAGGTGGAGCTGGGTGGGGATGAGGCCGTTCCTGAGCTGGAGCAGCACTGAAGGGAGGGTGCAGCAAACTGTTCTGGAGCTCCCCAAATCCTGCCCGAGCTCCAGCTGGGTCCTTCTGCTCCGCTGCTTCCCAAGGGGAGGTGGCTGGGGTGTGGTCACCGAGGGGCTTCACTGGCTGGGGGGTGGGAGCAGCAGCTGGTGGCACCTGGAATTGGGGCTGCTCCGGCATCAGAGCTTGGGAATTTGGCACATCCAGCCCTGGAGCAGGTGCCATCCAGTTCCCCAGGGTGTGGGATGTGCTGGGCCTCACAGGTAGGGGCACCTTTAGGGATGAGAAACCTTCTGTGACACCCAAATTCCCCCCAAATGCAGCCATTCCCATATTCCCTGCCAGTCCCATGTGCCCAGAATGCAACAGAACCTTTAGAGGTGACAAACACCCATAATCCCCCCAAAGTACAGCCATTCCCATTTTCCCTGCCAGTCCCACGTGCCCAGAGCACAACTTCCATCTACATCTCAAACTAAACTGTGCAGAATCAAAGCCACGCTTTGGGGCGAAACCTTCAAAATCTGAGTGTTGCAAGTTGTGCCTGGTTTCCACACTGGTATTGCAGCCTCAGCCTCCAGACTGGATTAACAACCAACCCTGGTTCCTACAGCACACCCAGATTTTGTGGGATAAGCCCGGGCAGAGCATTCCTGCCCATCCCAGAAGGCACTCACCACCCCCTGGCTTGGCTCAGCTGCCGGTTCCAGTCTCGTTTCCTCCAGGCTTCTGGAGAGCTGGGTCAGCTGGTCCAGCTTCTGCTGCAGGGCTTGGAGCTCCAGGACTGCCGACTCCTTTTTCCTCAGGGAGTCTTTCTTCTCCTCTGAGGATTAAACAATTACGTTAAGTGAGTATAAATGCTCTGCACGAAGTGCTGACGGCTCGCTCTGCCTCCTGGCTCCTCGGGAGAGATGCCACTGAGGAGCCTAAAGGATGAGCTGGACCAGGAAAGAGGCACTTGGGAGAGCTGGAAAAAGAAGGATACCCAGTTCCTGCTGGCTCCTGAGGAGCTCGTATTTCCTGAAGTATCTCTTGGCCCTCAGCTCCTCGAAGGAGAGCTCGGATCCCTCGCACAGGAGCAGGTTCTTGTTGTACATGGGGACCTGCTCCCACCCCGCAGCACCCGCCGGCACCTTGGGCACCACCTCGGACTTGGAGATGTAGGTCACATAGTTCCTGGGAGGGAGAGGGAGGAGAGGGCCAGGCTCAGGGGATTTATCCTGGGAGAGAGCTCATTTTCCCACTTTAAAAAGCACCACCCAACCACTTACGCGTCTTTTCCAGCAGCACAGGACTGGGAACCAGCGACATCCAGACCCTAAAGCAGGGAAGTAAACCATCAAAAAGCAAAACAAAATTCAAGCAGTATTGCTTGATCCATTGCTAGTATTATTCCCGTGATTCTGGGAATGTGTCAGGCCACTGAGTGTGTCCTAGTGTTTCCCAGGTGAGACATTCCTATGGAGGTGTGATGTTTGCAGCAGGAAAGCAGCAGCAATATCATCTCAATGTCAGTTTTGAGATACACCACACAGAGTCACTGCCCTTACTCAGGCAAGCTCACCCACCTAAACTCTACAGTGAAACGTCTTTCCCAAAGAATTCATCATTTACCTGATTTTTGCAGGGATTAGGACTTGAAACACCTTTTGGGGGAGCCATTTGATTTGCAGCATGGGAAGTCTGAAGTGGTTTTACAACAGCAGCATCTGGCACTGGAAACATAATAGAAATATTTCCTACTCATTAATGAGTAAAAATGGTTTGCTCTTTTGTAAATCTCAATTAACATTAAGTACTGGAAAATTAATACCTTGTTTTGAATACACTGTCCTTAAGAATTTTTTAGGTAAAGAGGGAAAATGAAGTGGTTTCTACAGGGAATTTGTTTTTTTCAGTGACAAAACTCACTCGTAGCAGTAAAAAATCCATTTAGTGGAGCTACAGATTGAACAGGACTCTTTATGCTCACCTTGCAAAGGAGGATTCCGAGGATCATAACTCTGCAGGGAGCTAAAGTGCAAAAAACCCTCAGTTATTACCACGAAATCACCTGTCCCTCACCCTTCCCCACCTCCCAGCAACCTTGGATTTCCTTGTACAATCATGCCGTGAAATGGAACACTGAAAACCATGATTTTTACTCTCTGTGGACATCTCCACAGCTACAGAACTAAAAAAGACTGCAAGAGGCAGCAGGAGAACAGAATTGGGTGTTTGTTTTATATTTTACATTTTACTTTTGGGGTTTCTTTTTGCATTTAACTTCCTAGAATTAAACGCTAAACTCCAAGACTCAGCTCAAGGAGTTGCTTCACTCTGGGATACTTTTTCTTAATATACATCCCAAAACACCCAACAAATATTGAACAGCAAAGAAACACTGTTAAGTTTAAACCTCCCTTTGCCACAAATAAGCACACAGGGAAAAAACCCAGTTAACCACACACGGTTAATGATGAGTAACTGTGAGCACTGGATAAAGGAGTAGAAGAAGCCCCAGCATTACCAGTGGAGCTGCTGCAGGTTCTCCCGGGGCTGTGCCTGGTTGAGGAGCCCTTTCTGGAGCACAGCTCCTGCTCCCTGCACGTTGCCTTCCCGCAGGAGCAGCTGAGCCCAGGCCAGGTAGAAATCTGAGGTCTTGGCTCCGATTCCCTGCCCGTGCAGGTACTCAAAGTACTGGCAAGGGGAAGAGATGAACTCTGCCTGCACAGGACAAATGCACAAAGGCATCAGCACTTCCAAAAACACCCGAGAGAGTCGCAGGCAAAATAAAAAACATTAGAATTTTTTAGCTGTCGTCATAGGAAAGCATGATTTTCTAAGGACAAAAGCAGATAAGGCAAATCTCTCCAAGCTACACAACTTAAAAAACACACTGTTGCTTTTTTCTGATTCCCCTGATCTGCAGAGAACCAGAGCTGCCGAGACCTCCTGCTCCTCCCAAGGCAATTTGCAGTCCCAGAACCGCAGCGTGAATATTTTAGGACAGTTTAATTCCCAAAAAAAACCCCGCAGCTGCACCCACCAGCTTGATGCAGTAGCTCACGAACCGCGGGTCCTCGTGGTACCTCTTGTCGCCCACGAACACCTTCACCAGCTCCTCCAGGAGCCCGGGCCAGCGGCTCTGCTTCTCTTGGAGCGGGAGACATCCCTCTGCCCACTGCAGGTACCTGGAAACCATCCCAGGGTCAGCTCCGAGCCAGGGATGGGGCAGGGAAGGGGGAACAGCCGGGGCAGAGAGGGGGCAAGGATGGGGGAACAGCCGGGACAGGGAAGGGGGAACACCCGGGACAGGGATGGGTCACCCCGAGCCAGGGCCGCGCTCACCTGTCCCATGGCTCTAGGGGGTCGGGCCCTCGGTAATTCCGGATCTGAGCCTCGTAGTTCCTGCGGGGAAGAGGCCGGGTTAAACCGGGATCAGGGGCGGNGCCCGGGCCCGCCCACCCCCCCCCCCCCCAACCGCCCCCGCCGATTCAAACCGGCCGCGCGGCCCCGCGCCGCCTCCTCATTGGCCAGCCATTGCACGCACCGCTTTCCCATTGGTCGTCGTCCCCGTCAATCACGCAGGAAAAATCCCGCCCTCCCCCGCCGCCCCCGGGCGCAGTTCCCGCCGCGGCCGCTGCGCGGCGCCCTGGGCACGTCCGTGAGGGAAAGGAGGGAGAAGACGAGGAGTCGGCAAGTTAAAGGGAAAGGTTGGGCAGCGCACATGGCACCCTAGGCAGATCCCTGAGGGAGAAAATGAGGAGTCGGGAAGTCAAACGGAAAGGTTGGGCAGCGCCCGCGACGCCCTGGGCACATCCCTGAGGGAAAGGAGGGAGAAGACGAGGAGCCGGTAAGTTAAAGGGAAAGGTCGAGCAGCGCACATGGCGTCCTGGGCACATCCATGAGGGAAAGGAGGGAGAAAATGAGGAGTGGGGAAGTCAAATGGAAAGGTTGGGCAGCGCCCGCGGTGCCCTGGGCAGACCCCTGAGGGAGAAAATGAGGATCGGGGAAGTCAAAGGGAAAGGTTGGGCAGCACCCGCGGAGGTGGTCCTTTTAAAGCCCTGGGTACAGCCCTGAGGGAAAAAGCGGAGCTGGGAAGTCAAAAGGGAAAGGCTGGGCAGCGCACACGGCGGCCTGGGCACATCCCCAAGGGAAAAGAAGGGAGAAAATGAGGAGTGGGGAAGTCAGAGGGAAAGCCCACGGTGCCCTGAGAGCGAGGAACAGCCCCCACTCCTCTCCTCAGCCTCATTTCCCACCTCCAAGTCCTGCCCATTATCATGGAGCAGCCCCAACCCTCTCTCCTATCGACAACTCGGAGATATTCCATGGTGTTTCCAAACTGCTGGATTTATTGTGCTAAAGAGTCACTTCCTTCAGCGCACACCAGTCCAGAGCTGCATAGAAAAGTGCTGCGATACAATTCCAGTTACAAGGAGTAGTTATTTCATAACATACTGCCCATGGCACTGTCCCTCTCCAGGTGCAGTCACATACCCAGTGGGGCAGGACAAGCATGGGTTCGTTTGGGGGCTTACTCTTGAACTCCCATTCCCAGGTCCTGGATTTTCTGCTCAATAGCAGTTTCTGCTTCACTCTTCTCCAGGGAGTACTCCACAAAGAAAGCTTCCAAGATGAACGACACGAAGATACTGAAAGAAACAACGAGCACAGTTAAGGCAGCCCTTCCTCACTGGCATTGCCTGGCTCAGTATTCCCAGGCTCATTTCCCAGTGCTCCATCCCCTCCCAGTCACAGGGGCACCTGGGTTAGAAGAGGGACAAGAGGGGACAAGAATGCAGCAGATCCCTCTAAACACATCCCACCTGCCTCCCATGGGTGACCCCAGGCCCACCAGCAGTGCCCTGGCAGGGGCAGAGCCCCTTTTCCATCTGGAGAGGATAAAATACTCCCAAAAAACGTACTTGACAATGATTCAATCACAATGTGGAAGGCAATGAAGTAGAGCTGGATGCACCTGGGCACAGAGCACTACTCCCAGAAAACATCAAGGGAAAACTACTGATGAGCAATTATGCAAGCTAACAAGCTATTCAACCCACCTATCTCTGCTACCAAAACAAGAAGCTTTTCTTCTTACCTCCTGCCTACCCCTTAGGTGGATGTAGTTATAGCAAAAAAGAAAGCATCCATGGAGCCCTTTAATCATCTCGAATTTAAGTCAGAAGAGCCAAACAGCTGCTGCTGCCTCTTACTGCTTTTAACTCTTGTGGTTAATTGCCTCCTCCCTTTTCCCAGGCATTGTGGGAATGAGAGGTGGGCCCAGCCAGGGCTATATTAACCCCAGCCCTTAGCTACAGGACCTTATTTTGTCTCTGAGATGAGCTGGGCTGAGAACTCTCTTCTTGTTTCAATGAAGGAGCTCTTTCAGGTTATCTCAGCTTTTTTTCACCAGATGCTTTGAAGACACATGATGAAGGTAGTATTGAATACAGGGAATACTTAAGTTCATAATTTTGGGCTGGGTGTTCAGGTGCTTTTGTAATTTCCTTTTATTTGTTCTTGTTTTTCTTAGGAGCATTGCAACTTCTTGAAATTCCAGCTTGTGTCAAGTGTGAAACTTCAAAATTTTCAGTGGATTCATTGTGTCCCAGAAGGATCCTGCCCTGTGTCAGAGATGATGTCTGCGATGGAGGGTTCTGATGGGTGAGTTGAGGATTGCAACAGTGAGAGGGAGCATGAGTAGGGGATTGAGTTAGGAAGTGCTGGGAGAGGTTTTGAAGGTAGTATGGTGGGAAGCAGTGTCTATTTGGGGCCCCCCTCAGGCTTTCCTGCAAGCACAGCAGATGCATTTATGTGTGTGAAGGCACACAAATGCTCACAGAAACATCACATAACTCTGTCTTGCTAACACAGGTGTCCACTATAATGATAGCCATAGCCTTTGCCTTGGGACGGACATTCCAGGACCTGGGTGCACTTAGGAGGTGATCAGTAGCTGACTTGGTGGGATGTGGCTACTAAACCCATGCACTGATTTTGGTTTTCTT
>VZTN01010674.1:0-57791 GCA_013400515.1 Erpornis zantholeuca
ATCTTCTCAAAGTTAACAACACCTGACCAAAGTTTCCTTTTGAGTGTTGCTCATGGCCTAACATGAACCAAACTCTACACTGAACTGTCCGTCCGTCCATAGTTCTTAACAGCTCTTGTGCAGGCTCAGGTCCTGAAGTGCCCATGGCCTGGCACTGATTTGCTGTGGGACAAAAGTATTTCATCCACATCTCTCTTCCAGTTTTCTAATCCTAATTATGAGAGGAGCCCTGATTGCTTCATTTCTGAACCATCCCATAATAGAAGAGATACATCAGAATTTTCATGGAGGAATTCCTACAAGGATTTCAGGCATGTTTCGCATAAGATGTACTTGTTTTACTTCCAAATGTTTATATGGAAAGGTAGTTTCATGGGAGACCCTGTACTTCTTCTTAGAAGTAAGGGCTAAAATCCTCTGTAAAATATAAGGATTCATGCTTTATTTGGAAAGGCTGTGAAAGCAAGGCAGTGAAGTGATTTGTCTCATAGAATCAGGTCAGAAGCAAAACCCACTCCCTTGGGTTTCAAAATTTTTCAGTCACCTCCTCAAATGGGCTTAGACTTTTAATGGCCAGTCTGAAATCATATGGGATCACATGAATAATTTTTTTCCTGCCTGGGCAAACACTTCAAAGAGAGCTCAGCAGCAAGAGATCACACTTGCGGCATTCAAAAAGGTACTGAGTTCAGATGTGAAGTATGGAAAATCAGATTTCTGAGAGACTTGTTTGTAAAATAAATTGTAATGGGAAAATACAGTTAATGATAGTGCTGTCATTAGAGGGGTTAGAGAATTTTTAACAGAGTACAGGCATAATGTTATTAGCATTTTTAAACCCACAAATCTGACTGGTGTTGGTGAAACGAAGGAAATTCCTTCCAAAGTGGTGGTAAATGTTTCATTAAATAGATTAGGAAAGCCAAAGCCCATCAACAGTTGGAACTGGTGATAAATGTAATGGGCAGCAAGAAGGGCTTCTGCAGCTCAGGAAGGGCTTTGACAGCAAAAGAAGACTAGGGAAAACCTAGGCTCAGTGCTGAATGGTGTAGGGGAGCTGGTGACACGGAAAATGGAGAAAGCTGGAGTGCTCAGTGGTTTCTTCAGCTTAGTCTTTACAGGTAAGAACACTCTTCAGGAATCCCATGTTCCCAAGACCAGCCAGAAAGCCTGCAGCAAGGAAGACTTATCCTCAGTAGAGGTCAATCAAGTTAAGGAACACTTTAAGAAATTGAAGATAGACAGATCAGTGTGACCTGACAGATGCACCTGTGGCTGGTGAGAGAGCTGGCTGATGCCCTTGTGAGGCCATTCTCAATTATGCTTGAAAAGCCATGGTGTACAGGGGAGGTTCCTGCAGAATGAAAGAGACCAAATATCATTCTGTATTGGAGAAAGGCAAGAAGGAGGATCCGGAGATTCCCAGGTCAGGCATCCACACCTCAGTCACTGAGGTGATGGAGCAACTAATCCTGGAAACCATGTCCAAACACAGAGAGGTTTGAAGGTGGTTTGAAATCATTAACATAGATTTACAAGGGGTAAATCCTGCCTGAATGAACCAAGAGTGTTTTGTGACAAAATGACTGGCTTGGTGGATGAGAGAACAGCAGTTATTGTCAACACTGTCTCCTGTAACGCCCCTAGAGACAAATGGAGTAAGTATGAGCTAGATAGATGGTGGTGATTGAAAACTGGCTGAACTGTGGAGCTCAAAGGGCTGTGCTTAGCAGAATGAAGTCCAGTTGGAGGCCAGCCACTTGTGGGGTACCCCACCATGGATCTAGGTCCTACACTGTTGATTAGTTTCATTAATGACCTGGGTGATAAGGCAAATTGCACACACTTTTAGGAAGATACAAAACTGGGAGGAGAGGTTGATAGACTGGAGGCTTGTGCTGACCTTCATGGTGTGGGGGCAGGCAGCAGAACTGGGTCAACAGGAGTCTCACAGAGTTCAAGAAGGTGTAAATTCCTGGGGAGGAAAAACTCCCATGCACCAGAGCATACTGGAAGTTGACCCATGGGAAAGCAGCTTTGCAGAAAAGGCCTTGAGAGTCTGGATGGACACAAACTTGACCATTACCCAGCAGTGCATTCTTGTAACAACCAAAAAAAACCAACCAACCAAACAAACAAAAAAACAAAACAAAACAAAAACAAAACCAGAAAAAAAAACCAAAAAACCCCAACTCCTGCACGGCATTAAGAAGAATTTTGCCAGCAGATTGAAGAAGTAGATTCTTCCTCTCTGCCCAGCACTGGAAAAACACATCTAGATGCTGTGCGCATATCTTTACAACTGGACTCCACAGTACAAGAGAGACATGGACATATGGAAGTAAATTTGCTAAGGTGTTTCAGGAACTGCTCGTTTGTCATATGAGTGGGTGACAGAGCTGGGACTGTTTACCCTGGAGAAGAGAGAGCTTGGTGGTTATCTCACAAAACTGGTGGGACACAACAGAGCTTTTCTACATTGCTTAAGTTTGCTGATCTGGCAGAACATTGCATCATTTGGAACAAGCCTACCCTATATCATGAGTTTCTCTACTGAAGAGATACTGGTTTCTGACAAGGAGTCCTTTGACCACAGGGGATACCATGTGTATCTTGTCTGTAAGTACTTCTTGATATGTATATTGAGACACTAAGCCTGAGAGTATAGCATAGGATAAGACAATGCAGAACATAGAAAAATCCTGTTGATTACCATTTGTAGTTTTGGTTTCCTCCTTTTAGAAGAATTAAAGAGCAAACTTCAGCATCCATATCCAACTATATTATTCCTCAAGACAGTATAAATAGTGAGATGATTTCATAAAATAGATTAGGTATCATATTTTATATTGCTGCATAAAATTGCTGAAATTGTATATAAATCTGTATTGTGGATGGTAAGTTACTGTAACCCTTAGAGTAAAAACTGCAAGCTATTTTTTTCTCACACTGTCTGTTCAAGCTACTGGGCAAGTTGTTGCAAAAATAAATAAATTTCCTTCCTCTGAAAATGTAATATTAAGTGCTGTGTTATTGTTATAAAACACAAGTTGATCAGACAGAGATTATTATTCTGACAATGGTGTGCACAAGAGTATCATCATACATTGAATTTCAGGGTGTAATGTGGCATGATGGTAATATGGCAATATGGGCACAAACTGAAATACAGGAAATTCCATTTAAACATAAGACAGGCATTTACTTGCTTGAGGGTGTTTGAACACTGGCACAGGTTGTCCAAAATGTTTATGGAGTCTGTCCTTGGAGACAGCCAAAAAAAAGTCGACACAGCCCTGAGCAACCTGCTATAGCTGACCCTGCTTTGAGCACAAATTTGGACTGGATAACCTCCAGAGGTTCCTTTCAACCTCAGCAATTTTGTGACTTTGTGAAATGCTGTGATTAGATTACACAATGTGTGAAAAGAGAAGTTGCTCGCAAACCTTTGTGCTACAGTCACCCAGAACCAGTGGTGAACCAAGACTCACTCTGGTGAGAAAGACTTCAGGATTCTTTGAAACTGAGAAACCTCAAAGAGTTTCTGAACTGCTGTGGCTGGAAATGCCAAGATGAGACCCAGGCACATATACTGACTTGGCTTCAGCATAGGGGTCATAGAACAGAGTGCAAAGGTGAACCATGGCTTGGCCCAGGGAGTGATTACCTGGAGAAATGAAAGAACCAGCTCACTGGGGACATGTAGCAGAGTGCAGGGGCACCTACAGAGTCCAATTGCATCCCATTGTTCCAAATGTCCCTTCTGGGCTGCCACAATCATCTCTGTGCCATTCAGCATGGCATTATTAGGCTTGGGGTAAGAAAAGAACATCAGAATGAGGACAGTTCAGCTTCCATTCCTGGAAGTTTTCAACTTCCTCAGACTGTATAAAGGCCTGAGCAACCTGGCCTTACCTCCGAGTTTACCCTTCTTTGAGCAAAACATTAGTCTAGAGACCTTCTGAGATCCCTCCAGCCTGAGTTACCTTGAGTCCTACAAGCAGGTCACATTCTCATTTCCCTGAGATGCTGGATGAACTGCAGAGCTACCCAGTTCTGCCCAGCAGAGTCCCCAGCTGATCCTCTGAAAAGCCTGCAGTGTGTTTAAGCTGTGACACTGGCACTCACCTCTCAGGTTTTGCTCTGGACTTTGGGGCATGCTGGCAGTGGCAGAGACTCTTACCCTGTGGGGAGCCAGGCTGAAGGTCCAAGCACTAAGTATTTCTTGCTTTCAGGGGACACTGCTCATACCAGAGTGCTAATGACTCGCTGGATTTGTATGGCCCACCAAAGGGTGGGTGTGCATGTGAACCTCCCCACCCCAGGTCTGAGAATGGTGCTGCTCAGCAGGGCCTGACCCAAAGAATGTTTCACTGAGGTGGTTGTTTCCTGCTGGCTTGTCTGGGCCTGTGAAGTGAGCCCTGCTGACCTGCTATTACTCACAAAGGCCTTTCTCTGATTATTTTTGGTCTGGGAAAGTTACTTCTATTGTCTCAGCTTATTTATTTATATCTGCCAAATGTGCATTTCACTTTCAGTTCTGGTCAGAAGTCAGAAAGGAAGTGTCTTGGCTTTTCCCACCAAAAATCTTGTGCTGCATTCCATGGTGTATGACAGAAGACAGCTTTCAAAAGATTTAATAATTTAAAATTAGTTAAATTAATGTTATTATGTGAATCTTTCTCACCGCACTGCCTGTTCTGTTCTTTTACATGAGTGTTGTATGTTCAGAACAAGCTTCAGTAAAAGGTTATATTAATATTATCACCATCCTTCATCCTAGGACCCTACCAGGATCCAGAGTTTATGTATTTTTTTTTCATTCAAAGTGCTTCCTTAAACCCTCAAGACTTTTGTGTGAATCAAATCAAGTCTTAGAGATTCTGAAGTAAGTAGTTTCATTTACACATGGTTGTGTGTATCTGTAACAGGATCTTTCAAAATTGGTTTGAGATACCAGACAAAATGTTCCTCGCTAATAGCTGGTCTTACACAGCAGAGGTTTCTTTTGAAGTATCAAGCATGGATACATGATCCTATTTAATGGCAGCACTTTAAATTGCAGGCTGGTTAATTCTATGTGAATTCTTCTCATCTGTTTCATATTTCTCGTACACATTACTGTAAAACAAGCTGTACCCATTTCTGTCAGTGAAACCACTGTCCTAACTTACCATTTTTCTTAGAATCTGATAATAATGGTCGACTTTACCTCAAGAGAAAAACCTACAGGCAAACATGTCACACATAGCACAGTTTGACTAAGAACAGATACATGCCACTGGTCATAAAGGGTAAACACTTAAGACATTTAACCCAGCTGAGCAGTACTAAATGGAAGGCAGTGGTCATCTGGCTTTTGAATCACCTAATTGACATGTCAGAAAATAAGCATTTTATTGACAGAAGGTGATTGCAGAGAAAAGTAATTTTTCATTTAAATAGCCAGATACTTCCCTTCCTCCTTCCCTTTGTATTTGCAGTGCAGGGGGAACATTTTGTTAAGAAAGCAAAACCACCAAAACCAGACTGTTTCTTACTTTTGCCTACACAGCTACCTTCTGATAACGATTTTTCTGACTGCAAACATCACAGAGGATTCCAACATGGAATAGTTTCCAAACTATGTTTGCTCTCAAATTTTCTAACTTTGGATGCCTGTTGAACTATCCCTGAGAAACCACTCAAACCTCATGCAATGCCATGGTAATTCTTGTGCAGTGAAATCACCCAATCTTACCTCAGTGTGATTCCACTGAAGTTGCCCTTCTAGGTTCTCTTTAGTACCAGCTGGTGATAGGTAATGGGGAGAAGAGGGTTTCAAAGTAATCTTGTGATTCTTATCCCCGTCCCCAAAACAGTTTCAAGAACATCCAAGTGCAGGGCTCTGAGATTTTATTTGGGCTGTGTGCACCACAATTTCCTCCCTTAGTTCTCCTCACCCATAGCAATACCCTCCTTTTGGTGAAGAAGGCAGAGGATAAAAACATTTGAGGGCTGCTCTCAGCCCTGACAGGGTATCCCACAAGGACTGACTGCCAGTGCTAGGCACATGTACCAACATGGACAACTGTCCCCATGCCAAAAAGCCACTTGACTTGATCTTGAGCTATATTACCATGAGGGCAGGTAAGGATGAGTGCAAAGGGGCAAAAGCTGTCACCATGGCCTTGTGGTGCTTATCTCAAGACCCAGATTTACACCACACCACCCCAGGCACCTAGCCCTGTATCTGCTTAAAGGAGAAACACAACCCACCAGTGACCTTGTCTTGTCTTGTCTGGCCCTGCAGTGGTCTGCCCTGTCACTGCCTCCTCCATCACCAGGGTCTAGGGCTGCACTGCCTCTTGCCAGGTCATCAGGCTTGCCAGATGTGGTCCCTGTTGCTTGCCCCACCACCACAGGCTTCCCTGCAGACACATGTGCACACAGGATATCTCCACCTGTGCTAGTGATGAGTATCCTCTGAAGGAGAGCTAGATCCAGGGTAAGCCAAATAATATTTTTTTTGTCTCAAAAGCCATCAGTGACTCTGCCCTAGGAAAGCACAAAGAGCAGCAGCTACCATGGTAGAGGGCTGAAGGTGAGAACAAGGAATGAGGGTGATCACAGAGAGGAATATCTCACCTTTGTCCTGGGGGAAGGTAGCTGGAGATGCAGGGGCAGGGCAGCCCTCTACAGCCCCGGGAGCTAAGGCTGTCAGGCTGCCGTCCTCTGTGCAGCCCCTCTTCCCCACAACGCTATAGCTCCAGCTGTTTATAAGCTCTGTTTTTATGAGGTTCAAGGCACAGAGATATAAGTTAATAGAGTCTGTGAGAGCACTATGCAGTGCTGTCAGCCTGGAGTCTCGCTCTCTGTGGAGATAAAGCACTGCTTCCTCATACTCTGAGAGGAATTTCACAGATATTGACCTGCCTAGGCTCTCTTCTGAGTCGTACTGTTAAGAGCCTCTGTTGATAAGGACAGGCATGCTCTCCTTCATACCTAGTTAGGATGGCCCAACACAATACCTCTACTTTTGGAAGAAGCAATGAAGATCAACCAAAAATCTTTGCTTTCCCGTACAGCAAACCCTTCATTTGTGTGCTGTCCAGATTGTGTTTGTGACATTCATAAGATTTCTTGCCCTTGAAGCTGCTAAGAGATGAAATCAACTTTTTAAAAATTTTGCTATTTACACACAAAGAAAAGGAAATAATTGTAGCCACATATAAACTCATGTTTATAAAGCCCTAACACATCATTAAACTCAACAGGAAAATATTTCTCTAGATGAAATGTGAACCTTTTACATGTCTGCTCTTGGACCCCTCGTCCCACACACTGTTTTGAAGATGAAGAGGAGATGTTAGAACTATCACCATTCTCCCTTGCTCCTTGCAAGGCCTGTTTTATAATGTGTTGACTCAAAAAGGCCCTTAAATATGTGCTCAGTGGGAATCAACTGAGACAGTAGCCATGCTGGCTTCAGCATAGCAGCTTATTTTTAGTATCAGAGTATTGAGCATGAGATTTATTTTCAGAAGAAACATCCAATAATAGAGATGGCTGTTGTTTTTCTATTCCTTTCAAAATCATCTAGCAAAAGCAGAAATGTGATGAGTATCTGAGCCAATTTCTATTTTAAGAGCCACTTGAGGAGGTTTTTTAGCTAGACAAAATAAGAGATTCAAGACAGTGACAAAAGGGTATGGACAGAGAAATCATAGCCAAGGTAAAATGTTACAATATTAATTAGAGGGAAAGCCCTTAAAATACTATCCTACTACTCATTAATAATACTCATTGTTATGAATACAACACAGTTCTGCTGAGTCATTTACTCAGAAAATATCTGGATGATCACCCTACCCTGGAGAGCTTCAACTCTACATGCTCTCAGGGTTTCCTCTGGAAGTAATATGTTTTCAGAACTGGATGGGGAGTTAGACCATTCATCCTCTTTCCACCCAACCATAATTCTTCTCCAAAATATGTTATATCCACTCATAAGGAGAAACTTAAACAACAGGTATGTTGGACTGTCACCATAGTTATGTGTGTCACGGAACAGGATCTCTCCTCAGGGCACTTCCTATGCAAATAGACATGTGAACAAGCCCAGGGGGCTATAATGAGAACTCTCAGAACAAAGATAAGTTGATTATGTGTTCCAGATTTGAAACCCCCAATGACATCACGCCCCCACTTCCCAAGATCATTTGGCGTAACATCTGTGTGTAATGCTAGTGCGGTCTTGATAGTTACTGCAGCAAAATCTCAAGTAACATCTGTGGCCTCATTAAGAACCAGGCCTGTTTGCCTTCCTTTAAAAACTACTTTTGGCTTGTGTCGCCCACTGATTTGTGACTTGTGTCTGTATTTGCTCTGTTCCAGTGATTTCAGTAAATTGAAAAGTGTTCAACTTCCCTGAGCCCTGTAGATTCCTGTTCCGTCTCTGATCTCTTCTCACCTGAGAAAAATTAGAAAGAAATGCTTACTGACCCAAGTCCAAAAGTATGTGATTTCTACAGTTGTTCTACAATATCCCTGCTTGCATTTCAGTCCTGTATGCGGCAGGGGAAAAGTGCCTGGGCAGAGTTTTCCTGGAACTAATTATGCCAAATTCACAGAGGCATCTGGGGATCTAATTCCCATTGATTTCCTGGGATGTCTAAAGCTCTTTGCGATGTAGGTCTCTCAATCTAAGGATGTAGGTGTCTCAATCTCTTATTACTAGTCCTGGGAGAATTGTCCAGAAGGAACCATAGGTTTTGCTTGCTTATGAACTGGCAAGCACCAAGGCATCTCATTTGGTTTTGCTCATTACTTTCAAATAAACCATAATTTTCTCTAAAAGCTGTCTCCATTCAAAAATGGAGTCCAAACACCCAAATGGCTCATCCTTACCTGGCCTACTATAAAATATTTCCACACCATTTCAGGAGACAAAGGTAGATGGTTATGAGCCATGTCATGGACTGTCCTCTCTCTTTCCACCTTTGCCTTCCCTACCACAAGCAACACACATCTCCAGCTCTCTCCTTAGTATTATGTCTTACACAGCAGACAAACACAGAATATGAAAACCCAAGCTTGTTATTAATTTTACAGGATCATCCCTCCCTGTCCCTTTTCTTTTTCCATCTGAGGGCTGGCTGTTGGAGTTCCCAATGTGGTCCATCCTTGGAAATCTGGGACAGAAATAAATAAGTGTTGATTTGGGGCCTCCAGGGTGCCCAGCAGCAGCCCCCTGAGTCTCACCAGAAAAAAAGACAACTTAAATATCTGTGCCTGTGCAAGCTTCTGAAACACCAGAGTCAGACTTAGTGACTTCTCAAATCATAAATTCAGCATCTAGGAAGATGTTAGGAAGAAGTTTGTATCTGATACTATATGGCAGAGCAAATAATGTGTTAGCACATGCCATACAGACATGGGCACAGACTCTTTATCTGAAGCATAATCACGTAGGGAGAGGAAAATACCTTTTATTAGAAGAATTAAATAATCTAAAACCATGCATGTTTTCACCTACCTTCATGTTTAGGTATTACCCACTTTTATTACCCATTGCCCACTTTCTGGTAGTTTATTTTAATCTCTCAAAATATTGAAAAGTACACCTCACATACACCACTGTACAGGATCTTAGGCAGCCAAACTCCCTAGAAGGCAGATGAGGATGTTAGGCTCCTCAAAAATGGGATACAGGACCCAGGTGAGAGATGAAGCAGCAGTGGAGATGAGTCCTCCATGTACCTCTGGTGTCAACCAGAAGGAAACCACGGCAATGCTTGTGGAAGGGAGACAGTCAAGCAGACACCCTCCAACTCTTTCTTCCTTTCCACTCTCCCCCAAGGAAATCTGAGCCTGTAACACAGGCTTGGCATGGAACTTGGGCCTGATTATCAGGCAGTTAATGCATAAAACAGCCTTGATAACTCACTGAAATCAAACAAGATGGTGATTTAGACAGGTTAGAAATTATCTATGATGCAAAGAAGGAAAAACTTTTAAAAACTACACGCTGTGTTGTACATCTATATACACAGCTCACTGTTCAGAGCTCCCAAAGGGGAGCATCCTTGAAAAGAAAGGCAGGTCTGCAAAACATGACATAAAGAAAGATGGGGTACTCTCTTAAACAGATGGACCCCTCCACTGTAGCTGGTCACATGAAATCTGAGAACCAAGTGCCAGGCATGGTAAAACTATATTGGTAAATTTAGTCTTGCTGGTGAAAAAAATCCACCAAAGATAGAACACCATGTCAGAGGTAAAATAAAATTATTTGGAGACAAGCTATTTCAAATCCCATTGCGAGCAACACCAGAAACACTGCATTATTACTGCTCCACCCCAGGTAATTGCAATGAGCATTGGCAGTAGATCAGCAGCAAATTTATCCCTTCTCTTATAGCTCAATATTAGTTTTGAGAGTCAGAATGACATTTTTGGAGGGGCTGGTGTGTTGTTAAACGTGGAAGGAGAAGAGTCATTGCAGCAGGGAGATTGCACTGGGACCCTCCCCAGGTAGCAGTGGGCATTTGCATGACAAGGATGGATCCATTCAAGGTTTGGTTTAACAAAAAATGCTCAACACATTAATTTGACTTTCAACATGCCTGCCCTAAGCCTGTCACATCAGGCTTTATAATCAGCTTTGTTATCTGGATGGGAGAAGAACAGGCTGGGGAGGGCGGCAGGACTGGACAAGAAGCCAAATTAAGCAAAACCAGAAGGAGCTTTGTAATTTCTGCCCAAAGTCCCATTAGACAATTTTTTCCCACTTTTTGTGAAGCTAGTGCAAAATTCTCACTCTCTGTAATGAGTTATGAACTCTACCAGCTTGGTGAGTGTGCTGGCAGAGAGATGCAACCAGGCAGTTTTTCATTTTTGAGCAACTACTAATTTCTAAAAATGTCCACTTGAAGCATGTAATAAGCACGTAGAAAGGAGTTCTTTCCACAGGCCTGTGGAAATGTTTATACTCCCTCTTCTGCCTAAAATAAAAATTATGGGGCAAGTTCCTGGCTTGTGAAACTCAGTGTGACTCCTTTGAATTTCTTGGCATTCTTCCACCTTCTGCCAGCTGAGAACCTGGACATCCCTAGCTTTTCAACAAAGTCAACAGAGAAATGGAGAGAAAGAGCATGATTCCCAGCTATCATCTGCAAACATTTGTGCACTGCTCTCACCAAAAAGCAAGCTGCCTTAGAAAGAGGAAGAACAGGCTGATACTTACAGCCTCAGCCTGCAAACAGGAGCGTGTGACCACAAGAGCCTACAAAGGAAAACTCCATGCTGAATTTTGGGCCTGATAATACAACTAATAAAGAAATAAATCTCTAATATATGGTTGTTCAGATCAGAGTTTTAGCAAAACAGAAATCAGAATTATAAAATTCTTCTGAAATTTCCAGTAACTGCATATTTGTTTATAAACATGGATCTGGTTGTGTAGAATTTAGAGTAAATATCTAGGCTTTACAGTGATTAGACCCCTAAGAGTTTAGACTTATACATTTCCAGTGAATAACAGGGTTCCTATTAAATAATATATTTCTTCCCCTCTGGAAGAGATGAAAACTAAAATTCTATGGCTATGAAATATATAGAGATATAGACAAACATGCATGTGTGTGTTTCTCACACATCATCTTCCTAAGACATTTCATATATTGTCTAAAGTTACACACTAACTATACATAAAATGAGCATAATGCTGCAAAGCCAATGAGATAAAGGTTAAGAAATGCTGGAATTAAGGACACCACTGAAGAAAAAAGAAATTTTTAAGAATTGCCCAGTATGAAAAAAAATCATATTTCAGATAAAATAAAATTTTTAAAAAATCATATTTCAGATATTCAACTCAGTTTGGAACAAAAATATGAAACAAACAAAACAACAACAACAGTAAAGAAGAAAAAAAAGAAAAAAAAAAAAAGGCCCCAAAAATATTCTGTCACTGGGCTTCTCTGCAGGGTTCCCTACAGGCCAACAATTGTGGCTTTTCATCAATTTTTGCCAAAGATTTCATTTGCCAGTAGGACAGCATGCAAAAGAAAAAGCCAAAGGTCTACAGAAACAGATACTCTATTGTGTAGAAGACATTTTTACCACCATCATCCATCCTGTCTCCTCACCCTCGATCTGCTCCAGCCCCTGCTTCATAGTCATGCACAGAATTAATTCTGTCCAGCTGCTCTTTCCAACTCTCCAAAACCTTTACATTCCTCACTTCATGTCTTGCACCTTAGATGGGAAGCACTGGGAGCACAGAGAGAAGCTCTTAGCTTTCCAAGCTGTGCCTGGGGCACCAGGACCTGAGGAAGAAATCTCAGGAAAAGCCCTGCTCAGTCCCTCCCTGCTTGAGCTGGGTTATGCTCAGGCCAGGCAGAATATTTGGGAGAAGAACAATCAGACTTTAGGCAAAACCTACACAGATGTGTCAGATTGAATTTTTTAACATCTTCATCAAATTTCACCACCTTTTCACGGGAACGGGAAAAGGCATATTCTGAGCCCTTAAGTAATTTTAAGACACAAGGGCCAAATGCAACGGTGCTAGAATTTATCAGGAGAGTTTCTTTCTTACTTTCTTACTGATAGACATGTCTAGACCACTTAATTTGATTATTTTCCCATCTGATTCATCATGGCATGAGAATTTCAGCCCAAACATTTAGGTTCAGTTAAGTTATGTGTGGGGAAGTTGAACTTGAATGGGAAACTCTGAAGTGGAAATTGCACCTACCAACTCTCCCTAGGAAAGCCTGAAAAACATCCCCCACTACTGCCTGACTGAAATAGAGCAAGGAACTTAGGAGATTTTGTGATAAACTGTATAATAATTAGAAAGAATAACAATACCTGATAATACCTGACAATAATTACAAGATTGTAGGAGGGGCCCTAGTCTCTGCATGAAGCAGACACCTGGCCATGCTTGTGTGAGTGCCCTTGAGTGACTCCTTGTGCTGCATTCATCAGTCTTCAGCCAAGACCTAGGGCACTGGTTCCTCCTCCCCATCCAGGGTCTCAGCAGTCATCCTCATCCAGCAGCATCACCCCACGCTCAGCATGCCCCATACAGTCCCTACCTCTCCACCCACCAAACCCACATCCCCTCTCTTGACAGCAAGAGAGTTGCTGCAAGTTAGAAGGCAAAATAGCTGAGAATGAAAAAGATTTTCTTCTCTCACAGCATCTCAGTGCAGAGGAGAGACTGGTCTCCTCTCACTGAAACTGCAAATATTATGGAACACCTAGAGAATGCTGTGGATGTAAAGAGATTAAACCTTGCCCTTTGGGGTAGATATTGTGCACCTTAGCAAAAAGAAAACAGACAAGTATTTGAATTTTTCAGTCCAGGGGAGCTTAATTACAATG
Organism: Erpornis zantholeuca; assembly: GCA_013400515.1. Lineage (NCBI taxonomy): Eukaryota > Metazoa > Chordata > Aves > Passeriformes > Timaliidae > Erpornis > Erpornis zantholeuca. The sequence continues at coordinate 13,378 of VZTN01010674.1, forward strand.
CTTTCTGGCTTCATGTCTCAGGTGTTCTAACAACCCCAAGAAGGTGCCCATGGGAAGGGGGCATTTTTGCCTGTGAAAATGGGACACATCATCAAGGTCTCAAGGAAAGAGTTTGTTTTGGACATTCAGCTGGTGGGCTTTGCTCTAGTAATACCCACTGAAGTCAGTGGGACAGTATCTGTACTACTGCAACAAGGAGACAACATCTTGCCCCAAGGGTTGTAGACTAACGGCGGTGATGGGACTGGCATCCAAGTTACATGATATAGGAAATAGGATCAAGAGAAGAGAGCTCATTACCCTTCCCAGGTATAACAAGCAAATTGGTGGCAGGAAAGCAGCTGGGACTGGTCATCTCAGGGACTGGTCAGCTCAGAGGAGCCACCTCAGTGGAGACCCTTGCCTGGACAGTGCAACTGAAAAGGGCAAGAAGGGCTGGATCAAAAACAACAGCTGAAAAGTGCAGGATTTAACTGCTGGTTTCTGCAGGAAGGAGGAAGAGGATGGCTGTGGTTACAGCTTGATAGTCTTGCAACAGCTTGCTGCTTTCTCAAATAACATGGAGTGTGCTCCGTCAAGCAGGAGCCACAAGCACCTGCTTCCCCTGCGCCCACATTGGGAGGCTTGGCCAAACATAAACACGCAGGTGAAGAGGTTGAGATGATGAAAGACAATAGACCATTACCAGGGACTTAATGGTGTTGTAAAGGAGATAAATGTCTTTGAAGTAACACCCTTAAAACATGTGACCTTTGGGCTGACCTTTCCTTTCAGATTATGGTATGCAGATTGTTTTATACTGGCCAGTGCAAACAAAGCAAGCAGAGCTAGCATCTCAGCCCCTGTGATAGGAAAGTACTTGGACATCATGTCCATCTAGACAGCCTGTTGTTTACTTTAGCTTGCCAAACGTAAAACTCTGCCACAATTACTGCCTTTCAAGACACATACCTCACACTCCAAATAAAGCAAGTATACTATTTTCATGAGAATTTCATTAATAAGACCAAATCCTGGAGACAGAGAGACAAACCCAAATCATCCCTCCAGTGATCACAGGCGTTCTCTATTCTAGAAAAGCACTGTTCTGATTGTCTTTCACTTGAGCAGGACAGTCTGGAGTGAACCTGAAGGAATCACCACTGGAAAGAGCAGAGATGCTGGAAGCAGTGTGTGAGGCTCTGATTGAGACTGTGAGAAAATAAGCAGAATTTACCCATTCCTCTTTTTCCAGCTGAGATTATGCCAGCATGAATTAGCATTTTTTTTCTATGTGTAATCACAGCAATGATTTATGCTATTAAGACTGCAAGCTCCTCTAGTCACCAGTAGCTTTTCTGCTCTGTGTTTGCATGGTGCTTGGTATAACAATGCTTCAAGCCACAGCTAGTGCCAAACACATAATAAATATGAAGAAAGTTGCAAACGTTATTTGAAAGGTTACATTCACAGTCTTTGCTCCTCTATACACTTTGAGAAACACCAGAAAACTGGGTTTTTTCTGAATCCAGATGCAGGGTGATATTTCAGGTCTACAGTGGTGAAGACGGGCACTGCTGAGTGAGGAAAAGAGAACAAATACTGGCAAGAGAGGTCCCTCACCCCTTTCAGCACCCTTGTAAAACAACTGAGTAAATTTTAAAGAACATGGTCTGAAGGTCCAAGCCAGCCTAGAGCTGTCTGCTAGGACAGATGGGACACTGAATGTGAAAGGAATTGCTGGAGCTTAGAGAAACTGTGGCTGATCTGTGTTTCCCCATGCACAGATGGAGGGGCAGCCCTGGGAACAGTGCCAGGGCAGGGGGTGGAAAGGGGGCAATGGTGGGCTGGGCACATGGTGGCGCACCTTCAGCAGCCACGGGAAAGACACCCAGGGGACTTCTTGTAAGCCTCAGAATTGTTGTGGGGGGGAACGGGGCTCGCATACCTGGGCAGCAAGGTCTGAGCTCTTGCTATGCCTCTTCCCCTAGCTGTTGTCAGATGTCCCACATGCAGCTCCTGGCTGCTTTGACCCCACTCCTGGAGCTATGTGAGGAGGCATGAGCTCCTGTACCTATTTGCAGCCACATGAATGCAAAACTCGAGAACGCGCCCTGTGAGTAAGTGCTGCCCGAGCCAGGGAGCTTCCTGAAATACTCCTCTGCATTGCTGTCCCACCTTCTTTGCTGGGGCTGGGGACATGTCGCAGCCCGCTTCGCCCAGCTGGCCTGGGGTCACGCAGGGCCCTGGGGAGGCCGTGGGTGTCTCTGTGGCTTGGCCTGCTTTTGTTTGGTCCTGATTTTTTGGTGACCTAATAGGCTACAGAAGAGCCTCAGCACCAGGGCTGTTCTGGTTACCCCTTTTAGAAAAGTGCCTGTGTTTTCAGTTGTGTGAGTCAAAGGGAAGGTGATGGGTAGGACCAACACCTGGGTCCAGCCTTTAAATCTTTTGAAGGGAGTAGAAAAGCAACTCTAATTACAAATGGACTTTGGTGTTAAATTGGCCCCTGGTCTAAGTAGAGGAAAACTACCAGCTTTCTAAGAAACAAATAAAGGTGCTATATGGATTTGTATGTCCCAAGGACTTGATCCGTAATTATTATATGCTTGGCGTGTTTTTTTTTTTTTCAAAATTAGATTTTGTTTTCTCAGGCCTTGTCATTTAAATGTCTCTCAGCTGTGAATGGTCAGAGATTAGGACAAGGCTTGGAAGATGGTACTATGTCTGCTTACCCATATTTGTGCTGTCCTCTAAACTGTTGCTTTGGGATATTGAGCTAGATGGATCTTTGCCTTAATGAACTTGGCTGCTCTTGAGTGCTTATAAAGTACATCCTATGTTTGCATGTCATGGATTTCCAAGGGGTTTGGGTGGGATTTTGGTTTGGTTTGGTTTGTGCTTTACTTAGCTGCAAACTTCAGTATGCAGCAAAGCCAGTGGTATTTGCACATAATGCAAAATCCACCCTCAGAGAGAGCTTGCTGCTGCTTTTAACCCTCCCTGTTGACAGAGAACCTGCTCTGTTTGTGCCATAGCTGGAATCAGAGGCATGGTGAGGGTGGGGGTGGGTGGGGGGCAGACAGGCAGCCTTCAAGGAGGGCACCTGGGCTGGGGGATTTGCTCCTCAAGAACCAAAACAGAACTTGACACTGGCATGTTTTTGACTCCGTGCCACAAACATTTGCACTCCACAGAGCTTTCTTAATTTGGCTAGATGGTATTTATCCACTCCTTGGGAGAGATGGCTGGGACTCCAGGCAGTTTGATTTATGCCAGTTGTTCAATTTGTGACAAATGCTGTCAACAGTTGTTCATTTTAATTACTGTTCTTGGGCCCAGATGTCTCAAAGATGAGCTCAGCACCACATAAATATAATAAATACAGATAATATTAGCAACTCAGCTTCCTTTCTAGGGGAGAAGCGTGGAGAAACCTACTGCCCTTTCTTCCCAACATGTCTCTCCCCTGCCTGCCTGTCTTCAGCATGGCACTGGAAGCAGCAGTAGGAAGAGGAGGTGGATTACCTTTCCTTCCTGTTTGCTGGTGGGCTGCTCATGCCCCCTGCACCCACACTAAAATTTCACCTTGATTTGTTCATCATATATGCACACATCACTTTGCTCAGACCACACCAGAGGAAGCCCTCTGGCCTCTGCTGCAGAGGTGTTCCTGCTCCTTCAGGTTTTGGCACAAATGAGAGAAACAGTGAAGACAGCAGAGTTCTCTACCCATGTCTATTCTCTCCAATATTACTAGAGACCATTGTACCAAAAGGGAAACTATGATCCTAAAAACATTTTAGCCTTCTCAAGGCCTTTGTTCCCTCACTGAATATACAACTCACTATATGGAGGGGTTTTTCCATGAGAGGTTCAGTGCCTCCTCATCCCAGCTGGAGCTGGGCTCAGAAAAGTGGCCTTAAGGTGATTATTAGTCCCAGGTCATGCATCCCCTTGTGCTGGACAACCCATCACTCCCACATGCTGTTCAACACTTTTTGGAAAAGGTCATGGGGATAGGGACTTCAGTAAAACTCAGGAGGGATGAATACAACCCTATATCCTACCCCAGCTGTGGAAAGGCTTGTTCTCCTCTGCTTCCTCCAGGGTGGTGGATGTTGTTCACTAAGACTTGTTTAAAAATGCATCCAAAGCCACAACTGGGATTCCGGTGCCTGTACATAATTAATAAGCAATATGGGCAATTTAATGTCTTTATTCTAACTATCAGCTCAGAGTAGGAATCATTTCAAGAGCGTTAAGCCATGTAGGCAGCATTAGAACCTAAGCAAATTATGAGCCAAGTTGTTTACCTTGTGAAACCTCTCATATGTTAGTTCTGTTCCTTGGCACTTAATTTTTTGCCGCTGATTCACGCTAAAGAATTTTCCAGTGTAATTGCAGAAAGCACTTCAGACAGCTCCTGCTTTTGGCTCTTGCCTCCTGTCTCCACTTGCACAAGGAGGCAAATACTGTCCTTTGCCTGGCAGGGGTGGGGTTTTACATGTTTGGCCTCCAGTGGGGTCAGGGTCAGTGCCAGGGAAGCGAAGTCCACGATCATCTGAAGAAATACGAGTGCCCTGGGAGCCCAAGCCCGTCCTGATTCCAGGTGCCTTTTGGCAGGACTGGTGGTGTTTCCCATTGTGGGTGTCTGGGGCTGTGGCTGGGCTCGGAGACGACATGATTCTGCCCATGGGTGACAGCCACCCCACACCCCTTCCCTGAGCCCTCCAACCTCACGTGCTATCAGCACGCACAGGCAGAGGATGAAACCTGGAATGTGACACCCTGGGGTCTGGGGCCAGCTGGAGGTGGGAGGACAGAGCCGGGAGCGCGTTACGACGCTTGTAATCACACTGGACACATACGGTTATATTTAAGGGCTGGATGTCTGCTGGCTGAGGAGGCCGAGGCAAGACTGGACTTGATTAGACATAATGACAAAAATGGACCAACTGTTGCTGAGAAAGCCTCTGCAGCAAAGTATTAGCTCTTTGTTATTGAGATATTACTGTCTGAGGCTTCACTGCTTTCAACTCCCCATCGTTATCTTTACAGACTTCCACTGCACTTTAAATAGGTTCCCAAGTTCAGCTCTTTGCCCTCGGCCATAAATTTAACACACTAAATATTTTCATCTGCTGTAGATCACACCACACTGTGGAACTTTTTACTTCATGGCAAATAGATACAGCTTGAAAACAGGACACACTTTTGAATATTTTTTTTTAAGTATAACCCTTCTCACCCTAAAAATGTTTATAATCAACATTTTTATTTTCCAGTGTCTGAGTTAATGTATATCTTCTATTATACAATCAGTACTGACTTCTCTGTATTTAAACATAATGGATTAAAAAATAACGTTTAAGTCAATATTTAAATGTATATTCAATTTATTTATTTTTGCTAATATTTACAGTAAATGTTTGTATTTTTCAGGCTTCATTTAATATAATAGTTTTGTATATGATTAAATTTATCTGCCTGTGTTCATACCCAGCAAATACACCAAGGTATTTTCTGTTGTGATTAAATGTACTTTTATATAATATCTAATATGCTGGAGTTATTTCTATTTGCTCAAAGGCACTTTTCAAGAAGAAAAGTGGATTTTTATGCAAAATTTTATAGAGAACTGAATAACCCTAAGTTATGCAAATCATTAAAATATACAGTTTAGTTCTTTGATCATATTAGTTTAGCTTTTACTTAAGTAAGAGTGACCCTGAGAGTCTTGCCTTTACTGGCAACTGCAGTAGCTTTTAATCTTTGTGCATTAGCTAAAAACCTGCTGAGGACTCTGTACCTCCGCAGCCAAGCTTCCTTAGATTTATGGAGGCAGAGGTAAAACAGGCAAGAAGCAACATGCCTGTACCTAATGGCTGGGGGACTTCACTGAGGGATTTTACATGAAACAGTAGCTGCATAAAAAACAGTGATAGACATAGAATCACAGAATAATTTAGCTTTGAAGATACCTCTGGAGGTCATCTAGTCCATCCCCCGCTCAGAGCAGGGTAAACTTCAAAGTGAAATACAACCTCAAGTTAGATCAGGTAGTACAGGGTCATAACCAGCTGAGGTATGAGGATCTCCATGGACAGGGCTGCTCTTGGGTGTAGACACCAGAGCAGCCCTGCCCAGATAATTACCCAACAAAAGTCATGCTTTTCGCTCAGTGTCCTACCAGCCCCGCGATTCCTGGCTGTGCAACGCTGCAGTTTCTACACAGACCTACAGGCCAGGGAGAGACGAGGGTACTTGCCTGAAATGTGGGAATGTGGTTTAAAATCCCCTCAGGCAGAGGAAGCCTCAAACCCTTCCTTGACTGGTGGTCCATCTGCTGTGGCCAGAAATGCCGCCGACCACAGGCTTTCTTGTATTATTGATTCAAGTCCTGTGTCTGCTGCTAAAAGCATTCGGATGCTGCTTCATCCCCTTCCAGCAGCTGTACTCACTCAGGGGAGTGCCCCAATCCCAGCCCCATCCCTGTCCCTGCTCAGGGGCCCTTGCAGGCCAGTGCTGCTTCTCCCCATGGGCAGCTTTGCTGCTGGATCCCTACAGCTCAGGGACTTGGTCTGGTGCAAGCAAGGCAAAAGGCACCCACTCAGAGGGAGCTGATCCCTTCCCTCTATTTCTGAGTCAAAAAAGGTGTCCTCCTGGTTTTAATCACTGAGGAATAGAACTCAGCCAGCAGTGGGATGCTTTGGGACAAAAGGGTTTTATCTTCCGTGTTTGGGGATGGACTCCCTTGTTCATGGTACCTGCTGGAGAGAGTATTACTGTTCAGGGAGCAGAGATAGCAGGCTCCTGCTGTGGCCCTGGGCCAGTTCTGGGGGCAGGCCAGTGGTGTGGGCATCTCACAAAGCCCCTAACACCACCTGCTAGAGTAGGTCCTACTCTGGGAGTAGAAACCAGGCAGCAGCTTTCATCCCTGCTCCAAAGGCTGAGCACAGAAGATCCTCAGCCCAGTGGACACATGCAGCAGCAGGACTTTAATCAGAGGAGATGAAGCCAAAGTGAGGTTAGTCCTTTCAGCCATACTCCTGATATGTCTGGCAATGGCAGTTTTAAAATGCCCATTTATACCTTTCACTTGTTACTCTGGATCTCAGGGTCACACTTTTTGTATGAGTACTGTTTAGAAACTGCTTATGCATTTTTTAAAAAAATTAGAGAACAGTCAACAGAAAAAACAGGTTCACTAAGAAACTTATAGAATGGGCAGAAAGCAAAATATTTTTAATGCATAATCTTGAACATAGAATCACAGAATTGTAGAATCACAGTCTGTTCCAGTGCTTTACAACCCTTTCCTAATTTCCAACCTCCTCTGGTGCAACTGGCAGAATTTCCTTCCATCCTGTCACTTGTTACCTGGGAGAAGAGACTGACCCCCACCTGGCTACACCCTCCTCTCAGGGAGTTGTAGAGAGCAATAAGGTCTCCCCTCAGCCTCATTTTTTTCCCAGGCTAAATTACCCCTAGCTCCCTCAGCTGCTCCTCACAGGACTTGTGCTCCAAACCCTTTGCGAGCTCCACTGCCCTTCTCTGGACATGCTCCAGCACCTCCATGTCCTTCCTGAATTGAGGGGCCCAGAACTGAACACAGTACCCAAGGTGCAGCCTCACCAGTGCCCGGTACAGGGGGACAGTGCCTGGTCCCCGGTCCTGCTGGCCTCACAATTGCTGATACAGGCCAGGATGCCATCGGGCTTCTTCTAGGACACACTGTTGACTCATATTCAGCTGCTGTTGACCAGCACCCCTACATCCTTTTCTGCTGAACAGCTTTCCACACATTCTTCCCCAAGACTGTACGCTCCGTGGGGTTCTTGTCGCACAAGTGCAGGACTTGTCACTTCATTTTGCAGAACCTCATACAATTGGCCTGGGCCCATTGATGCAAACTGTTCAGATCCTTCTGCAGACCCTTCCCACCCTCCAGCAGATCAAAACTCCCTCTGACTTCGTGTTGTCCGTGAACATGCTGAAGATCCACTCAATCCTTGCATCCAGGTCATCAGTGAAGATATTAAATAGGTCTGGCCCTGGGGTACACCACCTGCAACCACAGAATCACAGAATGGGTCAGGTTGGAAGGGACAACAGTGGGTCATCTAGTCCAACCTCCCTGCTCATGCAGGGTCATCCCAGAGCACATGGCACAGGATTGTCCAGATGTTTCTTGAATATTTCGACAGCCTCTTTGGGAAGCCTGTTCCAGAGCACCTGCACAGTAAAGAAGTTTTTCCTCATGTTCAGGTAGAACTTCCTGTGTGTCAGTTCCTGCCCATTGCCTCTTGTTCTATTGCTTGGCACCACTAAGCAGAGCCTGGCTCCATCCTCTTGGCACTCTCCCTTCAGAGACTGATAGACACTGATGAGGGCCCCTCTCAGTCATCTCTGAACAGGCCCAGCTCTCTCAGCCTTTCCTCATAAGAGAGATGCTGCAGTCTCTCCCTCATCATCTTTGTAGCCCTCCTCTAGAACCACTCCAGGAGCTCCAGGTCTCTCTGGTTGTGGGGAGCTCAGAACCGGACACAGCTCTCCAGTGGAGTTCTCACCAGGGCCATCGCATAATCTTACCCAGATCCCTGATGCTGGCAGTGGTGTTTTCTGAACTGACCTTCCCTCTAGAGACCCTCACAGCAGCCAAGGTTGGAGTACCAACACAAATCTTTCTTCCTCCCTACAATTTTCACACATTTTCCGTAAGGAGTAGTGGGACCACAACTGTTCCCATAATGACTTGTACATGCCCAGTTAAATATGGATATTCCAACCTTCTGTAGCTACAGCCTACACCCCTTACCTCAGTCTGCACCCCCACCACTGCAAGATGCTGAAATCAGGTCTTAGCTCGACACCTTCCCCTGCCATTCTTTTGTTTGTCCTGTGGCATATAACAAGTGCTCAAGCACAGAACTCTGCAAAGGCACATTTGGGACCAGGTCCATGTCCTCCTCCTGTGCAGTTACTTGCTTTGGTTAGCAGCAGCACAGAGATGGTGGTAGTGCAAACCAAGACTCCAGGCAGGGAGAGACAAAGTAGGTGGTTCCCACATCTTCCCCCAAGTTTGACCGAACATGCAGTGTGCTCCCTCTGGGGAAAGAGTACCACAGAGATAATGTTATGGAGGTGTTTTACAGGGATTATGTCATATTATAAAGGTATACAGCATATTATATATTATAATTATAATTTGATATGTTATTTACATGTAAAGATGCATTTTATTAAATATGCCTGTATGTATATGAAGTATTACTGTTAAATAGCTAATATTATGTAGATATGTAATACTGCATATATCATTCTGGTGGTGACAGGAACTGAGACAGGTGTTTCTGAACCTGGGCCATATTCTGCTCATCTTGCTTCAGTGCAGCAGAGCTGCCCCGGCCATGATCCTGCTGTTGGGAGTTGATCTACTGGGCTCACTCAGAAGAGAAAGCAGAGCCTTTCCAGAAAGAAGCACTCTCCTGGAGCACAGAGGATATGTAGGATTGTAGTCTAAAGGATGGGAATTCTGTGCCTGGCTTCAGGGTAATTTTGCTGTGGGACATTTCAGAAGGCACTTTCGTTGACCAGAAAGCAAGATATGTTCCTTGCCTCCTTGGGCATGATGGAAGTCCAGGGTTTTTTTTTACATCCTCTTGGGTGGAGATTGGATTCCCCATAGGGAAGAAATCAGTGATTAAGAATGAGGGGGTTTCTGTGTGTAGCTTGTTTTATTTATGGTTTATCTTCAAATGGTGAAGGGTGAAATGGCATGGAGGTGGTCCCCATTTGCGAGTTGGGGCCAACAAGGCAGTGATCAGCCTAGGAGTGCTCAGCCCCAAGGTCTGCATTGGACCAGGAGGGAGGAAGGCAACAGAGCAATCCACTGCAGAGCCTTCATCCTACAGAGAAAGCTCTCAAAGTCCCCTCAAAGCACGGACGATGGTCACACACGCACACAAATAGTGTGCACAATAGCACCATCTGGTGACTTTGGCCATCAGATTGTATTTCCAGGGCACCATATTACCCAGGGGACAATTTCCTCTCCAGTGCCTGGGCTGCAGCTCTCCATGCTCTTTTCATAAAATCAATGGTTTCTGTTCTTCTGCAGAATAAAAAACAGTAGACATGGCAGAGTCTTTCAAAACCACTCCTGCCAAACTCCCGTATTGTTGCTGGTTTGACCCTGAATTTTAACATTCTCGTGTTTCAGTAAAATTTGGTTTACATTCTTTTTTTAAGTGTTTGTTAGGTATTTGGCACATGTAGCTCCACCTACCAGATGCCAGGAGACCTCTCACTGGCCAGTTATGAAATGAAACATTTTTCTGTCTTTCTCGATGGTTTGTTTCCTATTCCTTGGAAGCAATGTGTCACTGCACTAACATACATTTCTTCAGATCAACAAACACATCGCAATCATGCTCCACTCCCTCTTCCACTGCCAGTAACACAATATTCCAAAAAGAATTCCCCACTCAAGAATAAGCTTTGTGGGAATCCAAACATGTTGTCACCCTTTTTGGGTGGCACATATAAAAGTCTTGAATAAGCAGTAAGAAGAGAGAAATACAGCCCAGGATTACCATGAAGCATAAATGCCCAAAGCAAGTCCTGTTTCCTCTGCCTCACCTTTTCCTTTCTTATTGCATGAGAAAATGAGCAGTGATAGGAAGTTCTTTTTCCTACTCCAGATAGGATTGTGAGGGTCTTGGTTGGTTTGAGGAAGCACTGAAGTAAAACATAAACATGCGAGTCCAGAAAACCTCCCTTGCTCCATTCATCCAAAGCAGAAGGAATTCTATTTATGGATTCCTCTTCTCAACCAGCTGAGAGTGGCGTTTGCTCATGGCTCTCTCCATGACACGTGCCTCTCTTTGGCTGCCTGCCTGTGCCTGCACATCACACTACAGTTATGCTGGTGAGTGTCCCATATACCCCTTCCACTGTGCTCTGCAAACACCTCCTGACTTTCGTCTTGAGACATCCAGCACATGGAGTCCCTATCAAGATCCACCTTTCTCAGAGCAGTTCAAGGGCAGGTCAGTCCCAGACTTTACACAGCCTCGTGAGCTTTGGACAGCTCTCTTTGTGTGGTTAGTCTGTGCTGTAGCAGCAAATTCATGGACACCTGCACTGTGATGTATTCACTCTGTACTGCAAACTCACCTTACAAGGATGTCTAATTACAAAGTCATAATTGGAATTAAATATATTTCTGACTACTTGTTAGGTTATTCTGAAACCTTCTGTTTCGATAGGACAAGGGCTAATGGTTTTAAACTGAAAGAAGGTTGATATAGATTAGATCTAAGGAAGAAGTTTCTAACAATGGGGGTGGTTAAACACTGTTACAGGTTGTCCAGAGAGGTGGTAGGTGACCCACCCCTGGAAACATTCAAGGTCAGATTGGATGGGGCTCTGAGCAATCTGATCTAGTTGAAGATGCCCCTGCTCGTTGCAGAGGAGTTGGACTAGATATGTTAAAGGTCCCTTCCACCCCAAACTATTATATGATTATCAGACACAACTGAAATGGCACTCACCTTTCCTTTGTAGATGAGCAAAGCACATTTTGAGATCTGTCTTACCTGCTCTTTTGATTTTGCACTTGCTTACCCAGAGGATAAATATTTGCAAGGAATCATCCAGAAATTAATACCAAGATGCAGAGTTTCCCATCTAATTACATATGCTGGATGTGGTCAAAAAGCTGGGAAATTCTTTATGACCAGTTTGTTGTCCCTGTGGTTTTGGAATGCCCTGATCCCCTGAAGGCCTCACTTTCTGCACATCCAGTGCAGATCAGTGCCACCAATTCAGGCACATTCTGTCTTCTTGCAGAGACAAATCCTCAGATGGAAATCTGTGGCTTCTTCCCCCAGCTGTCATTTTGTCCAGTGCTGAACCATCCCTGAACAAGCAGGCTGCATCTGTTCTAGCAGAACAAACACAGCTGAGGCAGAGCTACAGCACTGGCACATGGTGGTCCAGTCACTGTCAGCATAGGGCTGGCTGGGCCACTCACCCTGCCCCAGGCCTGGCAGCTTTTCTCTCCTTTGCCTGTGCTGTGAACATGGGTAGAATGTGAAAATGGTATTTTTAAATTATGATGATTTTCATTTTGTGAACATTAATTTTGATGCACTAAGATCTTCACTGGTTTTTTTATGGTGAGTCCCCAGATGCCACCTAGTTGTGTATTTTATTAAGTAATTTGTCATTTGAAGTGCTTCTGTAAGTTAAGATACGAGAGGAAGTGTGCATCCTTTCTTGCTAAAGTAGAAGCAAGCCTTTACTGAATAAACAATCCTTTGGGTGTCCATTTTTCTCAACTTCTTTTTCTTGTATAATATTTTAAAATTAGATCAGCAGGTTTTTTAACACCATCCCTCTCCCCACATAGGCATCATGTCCCATGTGCCTTACCAGCACCCTTTCCTGTACTGAAGACTGCTAAAAGGGCCAGTAAGGAAAACCTGGCTGTGAAATATTACCTTAAGCATAATTTTTTTCCCTGTATTTCCTAAGTGTGTGCTTTGTTTCAAAACTTGAGGAGAGGTCAGATTTTCACTCAGGGAGAAAAGCCTGAAAAGGTGCTCTTGGTGAAGGTGGTCAACAGATAGATCAAAGATAAGATCTGTCCCCCAAACCTTGCTGGCTCAGCTGCCTGCAAGGGCTCATACCCCAGCATTTCCAGAGAGAAAAGAGAAGTAACATCAGCCCCTCTTTCTGAAACAGCTTCACTTGGCAAGGAGCTGCAAAAGATCATTTGGACCACAGGGAGAGGGCGAGCAAGAGTGCTCTCAGCCTCAATCACCTGCCCAGAGAGGGACTCTGAGGGTCTCCTTTCTGCCCTAACATCTGTTAGTTCCTGAAATGACTAACATACAAGAATTAACTGGTCATCAGAGCATGGCTGCAGCCCTCCCCTGGCCAAGCTCCCGCAGAGCACAGCAGGTGCAGACAGCACTGGCCCAAGCCCCTGGGCCACATGGCTGGAACAACACCCAGCCTAGGAAAAATGCCAAGTTCTTGTAGGCTGCCAGATGGAGGTGAGGTGCTCCTCAATAAGCAGGTGCAGAGTTGTAGGTGCCTTAGGGCTTGGCAGATGCCAGAAAGAAAAGTCATGGTTTTGGACTTAGGTCAAGAGGTCCTTACACAGCATTGACAACTCTCTGAGCTCCTCAGTACCAGGATCATACGTCCCAGGCAGTGGCTTAGGAAGGCAGCCTGACTCTCCTGGCATAACCAGCACCACACTGGCCCCAGCTCTGTGGAGTCACAGCAGCACTGCTGTCCTCTCCCAAGACTCTGCCTGACCCTGGTTTCTCAAGCCAAGCCCAGTCCCTTAGCCCCAGGTGATGCCTTAAATGGTTACTTAGAAACAGAGATTAGACAGGAAAAAAGAAATAAAGGAGGTATTTATTTGAAAGGCCTTCAGAGGTACACTCTGGGCTCCAGAGGGTCCTGCCTTAGTGGATCCCAAAGTGGACACCAGGTCACAAGTTCTTCACACTTTTATATCAGCATAAATTCACCAACCAGAACCCAGCCAACAAAGTAATTTCCCCAAGCTTTCCCCCTCTCCCCAAGATGATGGTTTACAGTTTTTGGGCCCAGGACAGTCTGGGTGTCCTTGGAGAGCAAGCTAGAGAGGCTTTGTTATGTCTATCTCAGCATGAGACAACAGCACTTAACAAGCTACAGGAAACTTCAGAGTTACAATAACAGTACAGGATTTGAAAAATACAAAAGTTAAAACCTAAGGCATCACAGGTTCCACATTTCTTCCACGTCCTGTTGGCAGAAGGCTGCGCAGCAGTGACACCTCTGAAGGAACCCCTAAGCAAGGCCTTCAGCCTCATCCCTTACCTGTTCCCATGCCTGGGGTACCTCTGTAAGCAGACTGCCCATCCCACTTTTACTGCTGGAATCCACTGTGGTGGCCAGGGAGGGATCTTTTACCTCCTCCAGCCTGTGTTGAAGCTCAGGTCCAAGGGCCTCACTAGAAGCAGAGGCCACTGACCACAGGGTGCCTCTGGCAGCAGTGGATGGACTCCTTACCCTAGATGGCAGATTTCACTGCATGCTGTCATTGCCAGAGTGTGAGTGCTAGGGAAGACACAAAGTGTGCCTTCTGGGGCCACGCCAATGCCAGCGCTGAGTTGGGAACACATCGGCATAAGGATGCTAATGCACGACATGATTCCAACAAGACCTAAACATTCTATTAAATCTTTTGGGTCAATATGACACTTTAATATAACACTAAAAATAAATGGAGCTTAAATATGTATTGTCTGCCATATTTTGGTCTGTCAGTTTTGATAGGGAATTTCAGCAGTGACAGGGGACAACAGAGTGGTGACACCAGGCTACAGCCCATCCCTGTGCCCACAAAGAGCTCACTTTGTCAAGCTCTTAGTCCCCAGCACACCAGAGTGCCTCTCCAGCCTCCTTTCTACCTGATGCCTTCTTTCCTTCACAGCCAGCCCCTGACTCTCTGCCCTCAGACATCAAACAGAGACTCAACTGTTGAACATGAGTCAATAAAACCCCTGTCCCAGGCTCTCTCACCATCTTGCACCCCTTGTTTGTTACCTGCTTCACCTCCTGGTCCTTAAACACAGGGCTTGCAGAGCTGCTGTGGTCCTTACTCAAAAGAAATAGTTTTTGGAGTCTTTTTGCTAAAGCATAATTGGTAGCATGGCTATTTCAGAGGAAAGGGTGCAGAAGAATCTATATTTGGCTGTGTGCTCTCTAAGGTGTTTTGTGAGTCTGAGAGAAGAAATGTCTAGAAAGGATGGCAGAAACCAGGGATAAGAAGTGAAAGAAGATTCCAGCATACAAGCAGAACAATTCTGAGGCATGCTAGAAGAAAATGCTAGAAGTAGATATCAAGGAGATGTTTTTGGTGCTAGAAATATGGGCCCTGTTGCAGAATCACTGATGAACATGTAAGACTGATTCAATGTGAGACACACAACTCTTGAAGCAGAGTCAACTCTTTCACCCCTTTCAAGGATTTTGAAAGATGAGAATTTTCTCCCCCTCTCCCCATGTGCACCAAGAGTATGGCTCAACTTTCAAATCCTATCTTGTCTTTACAATTTGCTCTTAAACAAGTGGATAAACACAAGTTTTTTCACAATGGGAAGCAGCTTTCCTGTATCCAGGATTGATGTGGGTAATCTGCTCCAATCTAATTGCACCTTCTCCTTACTATGAGGGTCTTACAGGATTGCTCTTCCCAGCACAACCAATCCAGACAGAGCCCAGGCAGAACCTGAAAGAGCTGCTGCCAGGACATTCTTGGTGGGATTCTCAGTTTACTTGGATTTAAATGCCTGGCTCCTCAGGAGCCAATGTAGGCAGATAGATAGTGCTTAAAGGTGAGCAACAAGGCCCACTCTTCCTAGGGACTTGGGCAGTGAGGACAGGCTGTGGGCACTGGGGTGGTGGCCCACAGCAGGTGGGCTTTGAGGGCAGTCTGACCTGTGTGTGGCCTGGACCAGAGCAAGCATTTGCCTCTTGCTGTTCTGGGTTTATTCTGGGGCTGCAGCCAACGGGTCTGTTCCTGCTGGTACTTTGTGGCTGCATTTTTTTGCATATTCCAAGCATCCTGCAAAGCTCTGCTCTCTTTTTTGTTTGAGGTTTTTTTCTAGTTTGGTTTGGTTTGGTTTGGTTTGGTTTGGTTTGGTTTGGTTTNTCTGTTTTTTCCTCCTTTTGTGTACCTATGTACAGAAAGAGATTTGTCTTTCAAAATAAGCTGAAAATCAAATCAGAGAAATCATGGAAAGGAGAAAGTCCAAAGAAAAATTGGGTCAATAATAAAGACTTGGTTGAGGGAGAAACCATGAATGAGTAAAGGATTTTATACCTGAGTTACATCTGAGTTTCACATTTGAGTTATGTATCTCAGGGATGAGGGGTTTCCTCTGAGAGAAGGTGGCAGCAGGGTGGCTGGTGGTGACTCCCCAGCAGCTGGGGTTGCAGCAGGGGCAGAATCAGCTCTTCTGGCTCTGGGTGTCCCAAGGGCCCAGCCTGTACGCCCCAGCAGCACCCCAGGGAGAGCTGAGCGGGAGAGGTGCCTTTCTCAGGAGCAGAAATACCAAACACCCTCCTCCTCAGAAGCAGGACAAAGGGGCAGAGGAGAAAGGCTTGTCCATGAGAACATAGAAACTGGTCAGTTTTCCTCATGTTTCTGCTCCTGCAGGATTATCTAATGAAAAATATTGGGCTACGCCAAGCACTCAACTTTTCTGTAAGAGTAACAATAGCAAAAGCGAATTCTTGTGATTTGCTTGTAAACCAAAGTGAGTTCTTTTACAGTGCACCTTTTTGACAAGCCAGGAAAATGTAGCTTTTATCTAATGAACACTCTCTGCCCCCCTCACCCCATGCACTATACATACTTTCTGAATCCCAGACAACTCACAGATATCAGTACAAAGATGAAGGTAAAATAGTCATTACTTGCATGGCTAGGGGGCATCTGATGTAAAGTGCATTCCCTGGGTTTTGGGTTATGGTTTGTAAAGAAGTGCAGAACACTTTCATCTCCCCTTTCAGCCCATCTGTGGCTTCAGTTGACAGGACAAAATGTGGTACAACAGAGCCAGACAATAAACTATTGTACAGTGGAACAGGAAGCAACAGGTAATGTTTAGAGGAATTAAATTATTTTTGGATCTGATACTGATAATCAGTTTAGGTGAGGGGTATCCAGTGCAAATTTATACAACATTTTTAAAGGACTGGGTGCACTCAAGAAGTAGATAAGTTAAAGTGCAGTATAAATGAACCATTCATGAACTCTGAGATTTCCTTGCCTGCATACAAGGCACATGAGAACAGACCTCGTTGCCTGTCATCCTGGACTTTTTTTAATTAAGAGTTGTGAGCCATTCGTGTGCAGTATGCCTGATGCTGGTGAGACAGCTTAGTGCCTTTTGCACAGGAACAGAAAACATATTAATATGGCATTCTTAGAAATACAAAAAAATACTGGGTATCATTCCATCTTCAAAAATCTCTATTTCATCCAAATGATAATGTGAAACCTTCACATGACAGTAATCTATTAAAAACTGGGGCACTGGAAGTCAGTCTAATGTGCAGCTATTTAAAACACCTGCTAGAGAAATGCTTATTTTAATTAATCTAAGCTTTGTGACATCCTAGATATCCATGGAATGATTCTCATCCAAAGCCACGCCACTTTCTAAGAGTAGCCACTGTAGACGGACCAGAGGTCCCATCACCTCTTCTAGGCAAAAAAAGCTGGAATAACAGCAGTGTGGGTCAGTGCTGTTCTCTGCTCTCATGGTGTGTGTTTATTTACAAAATGCCTGGGTCTGCAGCCCTCGCTTCAGGCCTGCTTGGCAGGACCCCTCCCCTGCGAGGCTGTGCCGGGCACTGTCACAGGCCAGGCAGCCCAAGGGAAGCAGCACTGACGCTTCCTTTACCAGAAGGCAGGGGATAAGAAAGAAAGCAGGCTCCTCTGGTTATCTGGTAAAAGCAATAAAGGGCTTTCTACAGCTGTCAGGTTGACCCAGGGAGATCTACCAGGCAGCATCAACTCGACCCTGCTTTCTGTCCCAAAGTCAAACAGTTGACACGTCAAAACCTTGCTGTCAGTTCCTGCCTCATCCCAGACCTCTCTGGGGGCCAATCCTGCAAGGTGCTGAGCACCTCTGAGCAGAAGCCTGGAAACCCTTTTGTCCTGACAGCAAAATACATGAGAAAATATTATTTGCAATCAATAGGGCCCAAAATGGACTGTTGTTCCCATTGCCCCTGTTTTCGCTGTCATTCTGCAGTGTTTGCCCTTCCTACAGGTATATTTTCTGTGGGGTGTGTCCTTCTCAGGTGCCCTGTCACCTCCTCAAGGAAAAGCTTTAACCTGGAACTATGTCAACAGACTTAAGCCAAGTGAGGAGCAGCTCCAGCATCTATTCCATCTAGCTCCAAAAAGCTATTCCAAATAAGGGGAATATTTGCTTGTGTGTGCTGCTCTCATCTAGCCTGGCCCTAAGATATCACCAGTACAAGTATTGGGAGGACGTTTGTCAGAACTGAGCTCATGCTGTTGGAGATCCTGAGAAATAAGGGGAAATCAAGGACACATGTAAAAAAATGTTGGGTTTTTTTTAAAGAATGAAATAAAATCAGAAAATCAGATTTTTTCTTAGGATCTGTTGTACCATGTCTGGAGACAGCCAAGGGTAAAACAAGAAGTTGAATTCTACTTTAAGTGAAAATCTTAACTCAAACTTTAATGTGGAGCTGCTACCAACATCTTCATTTTATAACATGTAAGCACACATGCCGCCACAGAGCTATTAATTTCCATGCACAGAAACTTTTGAAGGCACAGCACCAGCTGCTTAAATATGTCTATAATTATTCACGCATTAACACCTACTGAATTAGCAGCATTAGCACCTACTGAATCATCTTGTATGTGTTTAAATGAATTAAGTCTGGGATTCAGTAGCACTGGCCTGGGAGGCTGTAGCTGCTGGAGTTATGGATACGGTGCTGCTTGACCTGCAGAGCAGGTGAAAGGTGTTGCAAATGCCTTTTTGAAAGAGCCTGCCCTCTAATTGGCAGCAGTGCAACCTGTCAGGCAATGCTGGTTGGCACTGAAATATATTTCCTCTGATTCTTTGTTTTTGTTTCAATTGAGGAAGATTCTTATAACCTTTTTTGTCCTTTTTTTTTTTTTAATTCCTGCACTCTTCTTACTAGGCCCCATTAGGAAACTCACATTTCTCCATCTGTCTCAGAGCTTATTTTATGTGGAAATATTTCAAAACTCACGCAGCTCTTGTTCAGCTCCATACAATTGAAAGAAGTTCAAAGTTGGGCAGGGCACCAAGTCAGCAGACATTAATAATGTTACTTGCAACCATTCAAAACCTGTCATTTGTTAAGTCTGTCCCTCTCATTCCAACAGGCATAAATCATGTGTATAAATGAGCTCCTACCCACAAAGGAGAGCTGATTTTAACATCTAAGCCTGCGCTGTCGCCATCAGGATTTTTTCTTTCCACTATTTTATTTTTTAGTCCAAGACCAGAAGGGAGGTGACTCAGTGCAAATACACCTCAGGAACTGTTTGGGAAAAGAAGTTAAGCAACTTCTGCCTGAAAACTTCACCTCTTGCCACTCAGATCCCACATACACATCCAGCATAGCAGAAGCATCCTTCACATCCCACTGTCAGCACCTGCATCAATCAGATAGGGAGAGGGACTGCCCAAGGGGAGAGCAGGGGGTGCCCCATCCCCAGCAATGATGGGGCTCCACAGGGACCACCCTCCCACATAACCTATCTCTCTCTTGCCAAATGCTCTTCAAGCACTGCAAAGCCTGTGTCCAGTGGTGTCCTTCTGCAAAAGACTTGTCAAATCTGAAGAGAAAATAAATCTTGACACCACCACCCCAAATTGTCATGGGGCTGAGGGCTGGTGGTTACAGAACATCCCACTCATCAGGCAACATCCCACTTGTTCCTTCCCTCACACTTCTCTTGCAAGCACTAACATGCTGCTTCCTATGAGATATCCTCTCAGGCACTGGGGACTGACCTCTCAAATTGAAACACAGAAATTTCATTTAAAAGATAAGAGAAAAACATTTTTATGTGGAGCGTGGTCAAGCACTGGTACAGGCTGATCAGAGAGGTGGTGAAGTCTCCATCCTTGGAGATATTCAGTCTGACAGGGCACAGGCCTTATCAACCTGATGCAGCTGATGGTGTTGGAGAAGGGGTCAGACCAGATGCTCTCCAGAAGTGCCTGTCAGCTTCAGATATTTTGCCATACTGTGACTCTGTGACTTTGCCTCCCAGCTACCCCCAGGCACTGTATTTCTACCGTGTGCCTCCCAGACCAAATATGTCTTTAGTCCAAACCGTCTTGCTGTGGCCAGAAAATGTCCTTTACTCTACTGTGAGGCAGCAGCCTTGAGAGCACATTCGCCCTGGGCAGGAGTGCCTGCTACCCTGTGCCTCATGGGAAGAAAAGAGGCATCCTTCCCTTTTTATGCATTTCTGTATGTTCCTTGATCGTGTCTGGTGCCCACAACCAGAGCCTGGAGACCAAGCTCCGGAAGGACGTGGTGCCCAGGGCTGTGCACAGCTACAACCCTGCGGCGCTGTCATCTTCCCACACACACAGTGTCTGAGCAGCACATATGGCTGTAGATGATCGTGGCAAGTGCTGTCCTAACCACAGGCTTCCTGCCATGAGAAATCATACTGACTGGGAAATTGCAGCTCTCTGGGACAAGCCATTACAAAGAAGCACTTTAGAGCCTACTTGAGTTTTTTATGCTCAAGTAGGCCTGAATCACTCTGGCTGGCATTTTTTATTCATATTCTCACTCATGAACCTGGGGATTTTGATTTTATTTAATCTGCAAAAACACCTAAGGATGATTTTTGCTTTAGCAAGCATTGTAGACTCTCACTCCCTAGAGGTATTCTTTTTTATATCTCTGGAGCTAGGCAAGTTGAGTCCTCAGGGCTCTAGTTTATTAATAAATTAAGAATGTGCTAAACCCACTCCTATTTGTCACAGTAGAATCCAGGAACTGTATGACCACTGTGACCTCCAGCATCATTCTCAGAATCATAATGCATCTCTGGAGTACTCACATCAGTCTGTTTCTGCTGAGAAGTTTCAAACCAATTAGAAGTTTCATTCAGTCACAAGTTGCTTGGGCTCCTTCCTTCTAGTGAATAATCCTTTGCAGCATACAGCAATCAGGAACCTCAGCTATCAAGAACCTCAGCAAAGCCTTTGCTGATTTAAAATGATGCACCTGGGTGGCTCCCCAAGATGGGGAAATGCTTTGTAGTTGTTGTCTTTAACAATTTTCAGTCTAAGGCCTGTCCCTTTGCCTTTTTGGGAAACTTCCAGACATTGCTCTCATTTTTTTGCAAAGCCTTCAGCTCATATTTTATACCCTCTTTTAATTCCTTCTCTGACATCTCCAGCTGCTGCAAGTCTTAATTCCAACTGCAAAGTCTGTGGGTCTTGTTTTAGACCTTGTCTGTGATTTTTTTTTTCTTTCCCTAATTCCAGACAAGTAATTTTGATATCTCCACCATTTGGTTCTTCTCAGTTCAATGACATCATCATCTCACAACCCTTTTGCCATTATGGCTTTTCTGCAATTGTGCTTCCCAACCCAGGTAGCACTGGGCATTCTCCAACTCATTTCAATTAAGAAAGGTAGATAGCAGAATAATGGATTTCACTGATATGATCCCACTCAATTGCAAAAATAAAAAAGAGAAAACATGTTCTACAATCACCTTTGGACTCAAAATAGCAAGATACAATTTCTTTGCTATTTCTATCCCCCATTCCCAGGCAGTACTCTACTCCAGAATCTCATCATGAACACTTCCCTCTGGCTGCCTTTAGCTGAATGCTGCCATTTTTGCCTACTTTTCTGCTGACCTGGCTTCATTTTTCATGTCATGGTTCTACAGGTAATAGTCAGTCGCTGGCTACCTGCCCCCAGTGAAACCTCTCTGCCCACAGCTTCCCTCCCACCAGCACTGCCTGCTGTCCACTGTTTCATCGATGGATTTTTGTTTTCTTGTCATATACTTGCAATGAGCTTCCCCATCTCTTAAAAGTAATGTATAGAAGGATTCATGTTTGTTTGTGTTGTGAGTAAGCCTAGGAAATGTCCCTGGGAGAGCAGCACCTTTCCCATCAAAGAGCTGTACCCAACATGCCACCTTTCCTACCACATCAGTAGAGGGAGAACTGCAGGATACCCTCACCAAAGGTAGCAGTGGTCTCACCACTTTCTCAGACATCCTGACAATTTCTACTTCTACTCCCTTCCTGAAGTTCTTGGGTCCTTGAAATGAAATCAATCTGTGGCCAGAAGTAACTGATGTAAGGGGTGAAGATACAGAGGATGAATTGCATGTGAGGATGAATTTATCAATCATTGTTTGTGGTGTCCAGCTTTCAAGGATATCTCATGTGCCATTCTTTGTGGTCACAGACTGTGTTTGGACAGTCTGGGTCCAGGCAGTCCTGGGGCATTGCCAGGGGAAGTGCAATGGGGAAGAAACTTCTCAAAGGCAGTGTCAGATAGATAACATGAGCACCTTCCATGAAAAGCCACTTCTGCTGGGTCACCCTTTGCCCACCACCCACAAGGATCACCTATTGCTGCTTCTCTTCATAACTCAAAGCAGAATTTGGGCTTGCTTGGCTCTACCTTGGGCAGTAGTAACAGCTCCCAGCTGTTAAATATGCGCATGCAATCCTGGTGTCCAAAATCAGGCACTGTCAATCCAAATCCTCCTATTGCCTCCCACCAAGGTGGGACCCCAAATCCATGTCCTACACTTGCACCCCTCACTACCTGTAAAATGCAGAAGCACATCTCACGCCATCCTCACCACTTACCTCCTGACTCCTTACTACACTCTTAGCTTTAGCTTCCGAGCTCAACCCATCTTGCTCCTTATAGATATGGATATATATACCTGCAAAGGTCAAGGCAGCAGCACCAGCTCTGGACTCTGTCAAGACACCAGCTTTCCCTGGAGATAAAGGACACCTGCCTAACAGCATCTGTAGGAGCCTATATCAGAGCTAGCAGCATCCATTAACCCAGCTTTAGATATGCTGATTAGAAGTGCTTTGGAGTCAGTTAGGGACCAGTTTGGGAAACTCTACTTTCCAGAAAGCAAATTTTTAAGTTCTTCAAAGAGCAATATATTCCCAGAGCCAGATGCACATAGCTTTTACAATAGCTCCATTTTTGCTTTACTCTATACCCTGTTCCTTCTATCCCAAATTGATTGCTAAAATCAATTGATTGCTACTGTCCTGGGAAACTAGAAGCTGACTGCAAAACAGTTAAAACTTAGTTGATTTTTCTTCTGAGCCATCATGAACAAAGCATTGAGTTTTGCATGTTTGCAAGGGTACCAGAAAAAGAGTATCAGATCCATACATAGCTTCAACACTCTCCTTCCACCCTCGCAGGCACACCCAAACACACCCAGAGCAGAGACCAGGAGGAACACTAAAAAGCTCTGTGGAAGTATTTATTTTAAAAATAGAAGCTATAGCTCAGCTCCACACTGACTTGCATGACTGTTGCCTGTGCTGATTCTTTGCAGGGGTCTGTGAAGCGTTGCCTGTAGCAGCCAAGCAGGCTGATAAACCCCTGACAGATCCTGCAGGGCTGGAAGGACTCAGCACAGTGATTCTCACAGCCAGCCAGCACCACCGCTCTATTGACATTGGCAGAGCTGCGCGGGTCCGTCAGAGGGAAACCGGTGACATCATGCAGCCTTCATCCTTCCACGGTGACCCACATCAAAGGCAATTTAATCGCTGCCCAGAGGAATGGACATTCTGTAATATACAATGAATCATGTTCTGAAGTCCTAGGAGGTCATACACAGCTCCTGGCAAATCCAGTGGAGGAAGGTGATGTGGATGACAACCCTTTAGAGCAGATCCCAGAGAGATTGTAACTGATGATGATGAACTAGTCCCCTCAAAGTCTTAGCCCTGCACACTGTAATGCATATGCATGGACTTATCAGTAGCTCTGCAGGGACACTGATATACAGATCATGGTTATCCCAACTCTCAACACAGCTCAAGAAAGAAAATCTTATTGTAAATGTTCTTGGTCAGAATTATTAGGACAGTTAAATCAGTCGAATGTCCATGTTGTTAGATTTAGCTGAGCACAGCTTGGTACCCCACCAAGGTGTGAGGCTGTGTTCTCAGCTGCCTTTCCAGTCCCATGAATGCAGATCTGCTGGGCAAAAATAGTGGTCCTTTAGCCATGCCTTCCACCAGCAGACAGGTCCCTTTTCTCTCTTCCTTCAGCAGCACTTCTGCATCAGCAAGGGCATAATGAAGTATCATTACTTGCTTAGCCTGACCCCTGCTCTTGAAGAACTCTGTAATGTGCAATTATCTCAAGGCTAACTTGAAACTATGCACTGACATTTAAATAGTGCTCTTTGTTGACCACTGTTACACATATCAATTTTTACTTACATTGTTACACACAGATGCACACTCACATATGCCTACAAAAATAATGTCTTCTTTATGCTTGGATATACAAAAAGGTAAATTAAAATGTTTGTGTGCCTAGGTCTGAAAAATATTAATTTAAAAATATCAAAGTCTAAAATATGCAGGGGGATGTAGGATCCCTAAAGTTCAGTCTTATTAGTCACTGCTAGCTAGGCCTATTCAGAAAACCAGGACTCTATTTCATGTGAAACATGAAAGTCAACCTATTTTATTTCTCTGTAGAATTAAATAAAAAAAAACATTCTCCATGGATGTTACCATGAAAATAAAGACTCAGAAGATATCTGGTGGTCCCACAGGTGACCTAGATCCTCTAGTTTAGCTGAGGGGGTTGAATCTCAGTCTCTGATATTCCAGGTTCTCTCCAAGGAAAGGTAAAATTCCTTCTGGATATGAGAAACTTACTCGGCAGCTTCGTTTATGTACTGCCATGTTTTAGCAAAATGTTCCTCAATTGTATTTTAGGATGAATCTGTGGTTCTGTGAAGCATTCCCAACTAAAAACCTTGTTCACCTGGACAAAAAATGTTTTATACTGGTTAGTTCTACAGATGAACTCACTGGAGTCACACCTTGTCTGTCCACGGGTACCAGGTCCTGCTCTGCTTTAGTACATCTCTGTGAGGGAACATCATAAACACAGAAGAGGCACAATGGGAGTTTCTGGATATCTGAAATCAATTGAACATGTGTGGGAATATGTCTTAGGATACAAGTGGATCTGCTTGCTGGTGCAGCTAATCCTCTCAAGTCCAGCCTATGCAAGGCCGAGGCTTGTTGGTCCTGCACAGCCACTGTGTGCCTCTGACCTGCCCCAGCTGAAGGCTCTCTGGGTTCTCAGCATCTCACAACACGTGCAGGTACTTCAATATACCGAACACAGTAATGAGCAGGACGTTTGTGAACAGCTGCCTGGGAGACAGAGGTGAGTGGAGACCTTTGCCTTTTTTTATGAGCATATTGCAGCTGCTGGCAGGTCTCTGTTCACAGTTGACAAAACAACAGAGGAAAACAAAGGCGGGGAGGAAGCCTGTGTCTGCATCTGCAAGGGATTGGGAATCCAGAGATTATTCACCACAGCTGCAAGCTTCACCATGGGCAACTTCAGCAGGAAGAGTTTTCCTACTTGCCAAAAAGATCACCTCAGAGTGTTTAGTTGTCCCGAGCTGTACTGAGCAAAGTAGAAAAGTCATTGTTTCTTTGATCAACAGTCGTAGTGGTACTCAAAATGCTGAGGTTGTTTGCAGACTCATTTTCAGCTGAACCTAAAAAAGGTAAGGGCAGAGCTTGTTCAGAGCTGATAGCTACCATGTGATGATCCACTCTCCTAACCAGGTTCAAAACAGAAAGGTGAGGATTTTCTCTAAAACTTGCCAAGTCACAGATTTCCTGAGTCAAGTGAGAGAGCTGCTATTTGCATAAACCTCTTTCAAAGTCCTTGTACGAGAGAAGAGTGTTTTTCTGTTCTGAATACGATCAAATCAGAGCATGGAATTGCTCAGAAGACTCACTCAAACTCCTCTGGTCATCTCAAGGGTAAAGCTGATGGTTTGAGAGGAGCTAGGGACAGATTTCCCACTGACATCACTTTCCTGGCTATGACAGGAAACCACGATGTCTTTATTGTTCAGGTGTTTAATGCAGTCAGAGCACTCAGTAATAAAAAATAATGACTCTGTGTATGTAACATGGACCAAAATCCAGTGATATGTAATTCTGTGCAGTCCTCAGGCTCCCTCCATATGCTGCTGACAGTTGTGTCCTCTGCTGTGCAATTCTTAAATGTCTTTCTCTTATGAAATATAATTGTCTGTATCTTTTCCTGAAGATGGTGAGAAGATCTCTCCCATGTACTGCAGGGTTCACTCTGTAAGGACCTCCACAGAAAGCGATCATTGGAAAACAAATATCTGGGATTATGCTGCTCCAGGCACTCCAAATCACACTTACCTGCTGCCTCCACTCAAATACCTTCTCAGAGCTCATGTTTTCTACTATTGCTAGTGGGAACCCTCCCACCCTTTCTTCTTTCCTGTATGATTTAGTCAGCTTTTTTAGAGAAGCAGGTTTGCAGGAAATTGTACTTCTGAGGGCAGGCTTGCACTCCTGCTTACAGCTAGACGCAGTGCTAAGGCCTTCAAACAGTACTACCCACACTGCAAGTTTGGGTGTACTACACAGCACATCTATCACTAAGCCCCAGGGCCATGCCCTAGGCAATGATCAGCCCTGTGCCAGGAAGCCTTCTGCAGTTCTGGAAAACAACCTCAGCTCCCTTTTGGAGCTACACTAGGTAGGATGTATGTTCAGGTTTTGACACAGTAAGTGGGATTTAATTGCCTCAGCATTGGTCTTTTGGGCTATTTGAGATGCCCCAGCCAGTGTCACCTGGCCCCAAGCAGCTGGAGAGTAGATTTTCCCATAAACCCTCTCCCCACCGACTACCAGAGGAAGTCTTGGTGTGTCAGGTGTCAAGTGTCACTAGATACCTGCAGCTGGGAAACTGCACTGGGCTGGTTGTTGCCTTCACTAGGAGACTCCCAAGGAGAGGTTACAACACAAGTCTAAACGCTTAAATAAAGACTCATGGTTTATGGCTGAGCTACTCTTCTTCTAAAATGGTTTGGAAGTGATCTTGTCTGACTTAATTTGCAAACAGCAGTGCATGAGCTTACGTATGTGAATGTGTAAATTTTGTTCTCTGTGTGTCTGTCAGTGAATGTGTGTGTACCAGTTCCAGCACACTCAACAAGCACCTAAAGCAGGTGGAGGTAATGTAGGTCTGGCTTGGCTCTAGATCTAGATCTTAATTTCTTCAAAGTCAGGAGGTGTTGGGATCTGAGGTTTTACAGCAGACAGAGCCCTGTAAACCTCAGTTTCACCTGCTCCCTCCTTCTGTCTCCCACTGTGGAATGTCAGAGGAAAGCAGGCAAAGCTGATTGCCACGTGGGCACAACCATGCCAGAGGGGAAAATTCCTCCTAGTCTCTGCAGGGGAGTTCAAGTCTACTCTGGTGCAAAAGGCCTACTTACCTCAACCTTTGCTTGCCCAGCTCCAAGTGTAATTAATTGACATAAAATTATCCAGCCATTTTTCAAATCCTGACCCATTGTTTGGAGCAGTGACCTCCTGCAGTACCAAATTCCACAGGTTGACTACATACTGTGTGAAGTAATATTTCTATCCATTTACTAGCCATTAATTTCTGGCCTTTGGGAAATCTGAAATATGTATGATCATGTGAAGGATCTTGAGCCATTCATAGTTGTGTGTTGTGCAAAACACATTTGTTCATTTAACGAAGTCCTGAGTTCATTTGGCCCCAACTTGAGCACCAGGCAAGACAAATTAGCCCAGAAAGCAAGAGAAATAGCAAGAAGCAAGCTGCCAGCTGTTAGATGAGCAAACGGGGAGCTACAGAGATTCCCAGAGCCAAATTGTTATCTTATTTATGCTAGCATAAATCTAAAGTAACTGCACTGAATTACCCTGGATTTATCCTTCTGTAAAAGAGATCAGAATCTGACACTCGCTTTGGAAATTTCCTTCCTCCAATTTCCATTCTTCCTAGAAACAGAATGAGACACCATTGTGCCACAGCTTTGTCAAATATTTCTTTACAGAAAAGTATCAAATAACCAACAGTTCTGAGGAAAAACAAAATCCCTTGCAAAATTTCCAGCAATCTAAAGAAATCTCACAGTTTTACAAATCCAGAGGTCACAATATCAAGAGAACTCTATAGAGTTCACTTTTAAAGTGTCCTTTGTCTCCTTGGTCCCTACAACTATCTGCTTCTGTGAAATCCAGTTTTGAGTCTCAGTCAATCCTAGCTGTGGAATTGAGTTTGATCAATGGGAAACATGAAGTGAGAGCAGGAATGGAGATGTTGCAGATGAGAGAGAAAGAGATGCAGGCAGGTTTGAATGTGCTTTATAAATTCAGGTGCCCTTTTGTTCTTTGCTCATTTTCTCTTCTCATTGTCCCTTACAATTTTATCACAAGGTTGCTGCAAGAGAGAAGCAAAACACAAATATTGCAAAAGAAATACAGAATAGGCTAAGCAATATAATAACATGCTATTACAAACCAGCCTGTCCTCAAAATAAAATTACTACTTCCCTCATTTCTAGTAAAGTCCTCAGCATATTTTTTCTCACACATGTGATTTTATTGCTGGGGTATTTTATGTGAGACATGCTCGATTTGCAAAAGCAGTTCTGAAAAGTTGCTTAAATTATTACCTTGCAAAACAGTCTAGGATATTTAATTGAAATGGCATCACTCTGTTTTAAAACATTGTAGTGTTAAATAAACTTGACCTGTAGCACCAAAGCATTCATTTTTCTCTAGCTGTGTCATACCTTTGAAATGCTTATGTATATGTACAACACCCTGACTTCTCCAGCTGAAAAACAAAGGCAAGCCCCCATCAAAAAATAATAATACACTGCCACCTTTCCTCTTGTCACTGAGACTAATGGAGGAAGAAGCTCTAAGAAAGAAGTGGCCTCATCTTAATTACCAATGGGAAATGAGATTGAATGAGACAGGTATTTTAAGTACACATTTGTGCTCTGAGCCCAGATCCCACGTCTGCAGTCACAGAGCCTGCCCGTGTTCTGGGGTGCGGAGGGAGGGAGTGGGGCAGGGGGATTGCACCAGGAATGTGGGGTCAGGGACATGGGCAGCAAGGGGACAATGCTCCCAGCAAGACATGGGGCGACCCAGGAGATCTCACCATGGCACAGTCAGCGTGAGGATGGTCTCCAGCTAGCCCTGCCCCTCACGGGGGCTGTGGACATCTCCAGCTGCCTGCCAGGAGCTGTGTTATAACCTTTGCCAAGCTCAGGAGAGCACAGCCCCTCACCCCTTCCCCCTCTCCAGACTCTGATGGCTGTCCATCCTTCAGCACCGATTTCTTTGGGTCAGAATTAAGGAAGTGGAAGGCACACCTCAGTGCAGTTACCCAAATTGCATCATTGTGCTGTACATGTGAAGACCAATAAAACTAATAGCTGCTGGCATCAAGCCAAGAATCCATTAATGACAAACCGGTATCTCTCCAGGAATGTAAGATGTTTTACTAAATAAACATTAAAACCAGGAAGCTTTCAACTTCTGTCAGTAGATAGAACCTCACTGTGACTCTGTTGGAAGGAGGAATAGCCAAGAGGTAGTCAAGGAAACTTTTTTACACTGATAAAAAAATATTTAGTACCAGGAGGAGCTGGTGTGACGTGTTTTACAGTGTGATGAAGGAAGATCAATGCTTTAATAGGATCAACAAGCTGACTAGATGAAAAAGAAAGAGGGCAGTGGTATGTGCATGCAGAAGGTTCCATCATGCAGATGATAGGCAGAAATCAGCTCACTGAATTTTGTAGCTTTTCCTGTGTGGCATCACTGTGCTGTTATTTATGGTTTTCCAGTGAAAGAGACCTGAAAATTGGAAACACAGACATTTAAGTTCCCACAATTCACAGGAGGCCAGGGAAGTGGTCACAACACCAGGCTGACAGAGTTCAAGAAGCATTTGGACAATGTTCACAATCACATGATACAACTCTTGGGTTGTCCTGTGCAGGGCCAGCAGTTGGACTAGATGATCCTCATGGGTCCCTTCCAACTCTGCATATTCTATAATTCTATGATAGCTGAGACACAGGAGGAATTCATCTCTTGGAATTCATGAGGAAAAGAGAAAGCATTGTTATACGACTGCTTCCAGGTCATGCCATTGAAAGGACTATCGTGTAGAGAAGGTGGGACAGAGGATAGATATTAATAAGTCTAAGGGGCAACTTAACTAATGGGCAGCTAAAGACAAAAGCACATGACAGGAAATTTTGAAGGATTTCCATGGCAAGACTCTTGTAAAAAATCCTGTGGTTCTTCTAAACTCATGCAGAGTCAAAGTCATTGCAGGGAAGCAGTTAAAATATATATGCTGCCAGAGAGAGCATTGCATAGAGATAAGGGAGACAAAATGTATTGTGAGGGTCAGTGCAAGCTGGTGTCACCCTTCTTGGAAGGAGGGTGGGATATCCCACAGAATCTGAAATCTGTGGTGACAATACTGAGTGCAGCCTCAGCTGAGAGGCAGGGGCTTGTAGGGCTCAGGGGGTATCTGCAAGGGGTAGGAGGGAAAAGGCTCAGAGGGAGAGTAGAGCATACCCTAGACCAAGTCCTGTGGCTATTGAAATCCCAAGATCAAGGTGCAGACCATTTTGGTGCACTTTTGGCTAGAGGCAGGGGTTAACTGAGTGCTGCCATTCTGTGCTTGAAATTTTACTCCCCCATTTGCTCTCTGTTGGTTTTTACACACAATGCTCATTTGCACAGACATCTACCAATTGGCTTGACTACAGCTACATCCATGAGGAAGAAAACGGTTTAGAGCCAGATCCTCAGCTGGAGTAAATCAAGCAGATGTGGACTCAGGCCAATTGAGACCACGCATGAGATCTCCCAGTTTCTCCTCTCAAACCGTTATACTAAACTAAACATAAGATAGAGTAGCTCTCTATCTTTGCCTTGCTTTTGCACACTGACATTTTGCCCAGTTTCATATGCCAGAGTAAATACAAGGAAGGTGATCACATGAAAATCGTATCCAGATTGTCAATGGCTCACCAGCTCAGACAATTGTAAGGAAATGTGGGGATAGTTGTGACCACTCACTGTTTTAGGAAAGCAGAAGCATAATCCAGGAGATCCTTCATAGATTCAGGCCTGAAAGGTCTGAACTCTACACCCCAGTGTACAGGATTTAAGAGCCAGCCCTGCAGGCTGGGTCTGGGCAGCCCTGCCCAGGAGCCACATCTCTTGAAGCTCAGTGGTGAAGAGGTGCTGCTGCCCCACAGGGCATTGTCCACAGGAGACCACCTGATGCTGGAATGAGAAAGCAAAGACCCAGCAGTTCCCCCTTTCTGGGGTTCTGCAGGGTGCCACCATGTCAGTCTCCATGTCACGTTGAGCCACTTGAAGGCTGCTGTCACTTGTTTGGTAGGATTTGCAGAGCTTGGTGGGCTCTGTGAGGTGTTGGTAGGAGGTGCATTAGCACACCAGTGTGAAAGGGACCATTATGCAGCTCATTTCAGAAACACAAAAGGATCCCTCAGCACCACGGGCACCCTCCACTGGTCAGGCAAGCCAGCCAGAAAGGAGCTTTACGTAAGCAGACAACAGCTTCAAGTAGCCTGTGCATCACTGTGGATCTTGTACCTGGAAATCCAAGAGGAGCCATGAGTTCTTCAGGATACCACGCCCTGGGACAGACCATGGGCTCTCCCATGATCTGCAGTGCCCAGAAGGGCACCCCCTACCCCAGCCCATTTCTCTGAGGCTGGTTAAATTTGCTTTTATGCCATTTTGAGAACTCAGGTGTGCTGCATGAAAAACAGCAGCTCTATATAAGGCTTAAAGCCATCATCAGGCCCCTTGGCTCGGATTCCCTTGGAACAATCTTTCCATGAGGAAAAGGTTGTAGATTAAAAAGATGCTGGGGTTTTTTTCCCTCCAACAGCTTGCAAATAGTACAGAAGTATGCATTGGCCTGGACTTCCTAACTCCATAGAGATCATTCCTGTGTACAGCCCATCTAATAAACTGATGAACAATGATTGTGGCATCCAAAGGTGGCCAGTGACTTGATGGCCTGCAGCACTCAGGGGAGCAGCTCTTCGGTTTTCACATCTGGGCCAAACTATAACATTTGTGTGACCTTTCAAAATCAGGGAAATTTCCATGAAATACACAGGCAGCCAAACATTTAGGTCTGCAGAATTACTGTGGGACATTACTTACTTATCACAAACACAAAACTCAGGAGAGACAGAGCAGTCCAAAATTTGGATAACATGTCAATTCTTCACATTAATGCACTTCCTTTGTTATTAAACAGAAACATTATATTTCTCCAAGAGCTTAGTCAGAGCCTGGGTTAATAGGCATCAATATTCAGCTCCATCATCCCAAGGTATTGATCAGGGTTTTCCTACAGCATCTATGTACCCTAATGCCAGATAGTCCTCTCCCTATAAAAGCAGCTCTACTCCCTGTCACAACGATGCTGAGCACTATTCCTCCATAAAAGTCATGGAAATCGAAGCTTGTGTTTCCTTCCTGGGTCAAAAACAACACATGCACCACACTTACTTCCCCACCAGTGCAGGTGGCGTGACCCTCTACCACCAGCCCCAGTGAGCCACAGCAAGACCTGCCTCAAACTGCTGTGTGGTAGCCTTTGGGCAGCTTCCAGCAGCCACTTTGTTCCCCAGGTCACTTCACTGCCACATGAGGCATACACCACACTTTCCAGCCGGGATTGCTCTTCCTCATCAGTTGCCTTGCTCACTTTTGAACAGGTGCTGTTTGCAGAGCTCTGGCCTGCTTTGTTGCTCTGGCACACAAACTAGCACCTTCTCATGGACCATCTGCCACCTCAGGGAAGTGACATGCTCACCTCCTTCAGCTTCTCCCCATTCTGAATGGGCAGCAGAGATACCCTCTGTAAGGCCCAGGAGGTGGGAAGAGCAGGAAATAGAGATGGCAGTGAGCTCTTTGAACTCCCTCTTCTCAAGCAAGAGGCTCTCACAGTGACTAGACACAGTGGAGAGCCATGACCACCTCCATCAGCTGTCCCGGGGTCCCTATGGATGCCTCAGGAGTACACATGAGCCAAAACCCGGAGCAGAGTGTTCCCTACACTTAATAACAGCTGCTGTGGCTTTTTTGCTCACTTGATATTTATGAGCAGCTCCATCCCTTGCATGCCTCTGGGCATCACCACTGTTTTGAGTTTTGGTTTGATTTCAAATATCCAGAGCTGGGGTTGTGCTGTTGAGCTGTTGCTACACATGTAAGTGACATGACCTCCTGCTCCTTTCCAGCACAAATAAGGAATAAGAACTCTGAAATTTGTTTTCTATGTTCTTTTTTAAATATTTTTTTTTAATTTTACATTTTTATACTGTTAATGAAACTAACATTTTAAAATACAATGGGGTTTTTTGCCCATGGAACCAAAACTTCGCCACGGTTGTGCACAAAGGGGACAGGAATATGCATGGGATATGTTGAAAATTGCAGTGTATAGAGGCAGAAAATGTGTTGCAATTTCCACACCCTCCATGCAGGACAACATCTGTCTTTTTTTGCTGTTTTCAATCCTTATTGCAATACCAAAAACCTTTTAGAAATAGTCAGTATAATTAGAGTATTTTCTTCATCAAGACACATCACAGGCTGTCTGAAAAAGGGAAATGCTGAGCTGTTTCAGAGTCTCCACCACGGGAGCTACCTATGCCTACCCTCAGGTTATATACATATTTCTCTGCTTCCCACAGCCTTCTAGGAGGAATCCCTTTCAATTTTTGGAAACAAGGGATGGGTTGCACCATGTGAGCTCCATCATTTTAGGTGAATTAGGAGCCACTAGCATGCTGGGGAAAAGCCAGTGCAGCTGAGCATGGTGTCTGGGTTTATTGCTCAGCCATGCCAGGGAGGTGTGCTCAGCAGACGAAGGCACAGTCCCTGCTCCTGGTGTCACTGTCACTCCCCAGGGAGCCCCATGGCACACCAGGAACCAGCACATTCACCTGCACCTGGTTCCTGCAGCGCTCAACCTGCCAGGTCTCTGAGCATCCCAGCTGCCCCAGCCACTCCTGCTGGGGAGGGGAACAGTGGCTGATTTTGCAAAAAAACCTGGGAAACAGAATGCTGGGGTGAGAAGTGTTGCTAAGGAACTAGGTCTGTAATGAAATGAAAATGTTTACTTTGTTAACTCTTTAGGATTTTGTCTTTTCATATTTTGCTTGGCCCATGGTATTGAAAAAATGGAGAAGGCAGAGAAGAAAAATTGCAGAAGGTGATATTTCACCTTCAGCCTTGTAGAGCCTCCTTTAACACCAACAGTGAAATTCCTTTCAGTGATATTTTTTCCACATAAAGATCTCTTTTATTTTTCTTAGGAATATATCAGTTCCAGTGAGGGGACAGAGCTTTGCATCATAAAAACTGTAGTCATTTTTATATAAAAATAAGAAAGCAAAAAAAAAAAGCCACTGGAGAAAGCAATTTTTTTGCATACCAGTCAGCCTCCACTTTTGCTATCAGCATTTTGCCAGACCAGTCTTTGGGGGGTGGCATGGTGTGAACTGAACTAGCAGAATTGCAAAGGCACAGTGCACCTGAAGAAAATGAAATTTTTGTAGCTATGACAGTAATGACATACTTTAAATCTGGGAGGAGGAAGGGGTGACTAGCATGGAAAAAACCACAAGTGGAAGAGGGAGAGAAAGGAGGAAATAGCAGATGCCATCATCTCCAAGGTGCCAGAGAAAGGACAGCACTGAGTGGTTATTAGTTGCTCAAAGTTTTGAAAGTAAAACTAAGTGCAAGAGGAGTAGAATCTGCAAAAGAAAAAGCAGAGGGAAGGGTGTGAGAGGGGAGCATTGTTAGCCTGATCACAGGAGAGAAATGGTTATTTACTCACCGTGCTTGGCTGGGACGGAGCAGAGCAATGTCAGAGCCTGGATGGGTGCAAGAGAGCAGAGCGGGTGATCAGCAGGCAGGGAACAGCAGCGTTGAAAAGGATGGATCACTCCAGGGCAATGGTTTATACTTGCTTCATTATTTAAAGTAGGCTGAGGCAGGTAATTACTCATGAGTCTGACCACGAGGTATTTAACAGTTGAACCACAGAAGAAGCTGTGTGCACAGCCTACCTCTGCCTGGCAGAAGGCATAAGTTGATGATTAATACATCTTAAGTCACATCTCACTTCTCCCATTGGCCATTGGCCAAAATTAGCCCATTTTCCTTGAGGAATAGGTCTGTCGTATACAACTCAGCTCCTGCCTGCTTAGGGATGCTGTGGAATTATGCCTGCACCTTGCCAGACCATGCAGGACTCAGGCAGAGCTCCAGCTTCTCTGTCCAAAGACACCCATCGGTCCCATCCAGCTGCTCACTGCAGCACCACAGCCAGACTGAGTGAGATGGGCTGCAGGGGGGTGCTGCACCCAAGCAGACTTCCAGGTTCAGGGTGTCCCTGGAGACATGGGATGCAGCCCCACAGTCACGGGCTGGTGCCTGGAAGTGCTGCATCCTCAGGCAGCATGGGCTGTGTTTTCCATGGGGTCAGGAAGGGGCAGGAGGCATGGTCATGCAGCCCAAAAGCAGTCCAGCCTGTTTGCATGTGTTGGCTTGTCCAAATGTACTTGTGGGTGTAGAGCTCAGCAATAGCTTTTTTTTTTTCAGTTGCACGATGCTCACTGTGATAACAGGGGGCTTAATTTTGAACAGCACTATGAAACCAGTGAAATAGATGTAAGTATTAGCTGATACTCAATACCAGGAATGACCTGTCTTTTATGTCCTCTCACTGTTCTGGTAGAAGCCTACCAGAATGCAGGACACATGTTTTCCAACTCAATAGCAGGTATCCAGCTGTAGAAATGTGTTTCCCTGAATTATAGCCATATGCTATATATCCCGCTTCAACATATCATATCATGTTCCATCTGCACAGAATTTGACACTGCATAAAACAATCTGCTTTGAATTTGAATGCATATTCTTCCTCATACAAAACAAAACCCTCTAGCAAGGCTATGAGTTTAAATGCCTCAGAGCTTCTGCTAAAGCTTGTGCCACAAGCAGAAAAGACCAGAACCAAAGTTGTAGGGAGGAGAAGGCACTATCTCTGCGCTGTTCATCTGAAACAAATTCTACCTTTGCACCAGGAATTTGTCCTGGTGGTTGCTGATAGTGAACAGAGCAGAACCCAGAGCAAGAAATATTTGCAAACCCACTAGGACTTCAAAGCATAATGCCCAGGAGTACATCGTCCTGGCTTTCTCTAAGCTGCTCTAAACCTCTCACATCTGTAAGAGTGTGGTACTTAAGGGGCAGCTAGAGAGTAGATGCTTCAGCAATTTCTAATACTATAGCTCTCATAATTACAGAAAAATTCAGAAAAAATATCATGCATGTTGAAGACAGCTCCTCCTTGCACAGACCAACCTCTATGACAAGTCAGTGAGGCAACACTGAATGGGTTTTGTTGTTTTTCAAGCAAATGTGAATGCTTTCCAATTGTTAGCCACATCTCTAATGGCTCCAGGTCAACATCATCTTCCTTGCCCTCTCAGGCATTCATTTTAACATAAAGAGCACCCTTCTTCCTGAGGTAAAATGTAATGTCAGAAATATTTGACAAGTCCTTAAATGATGAACACTTCTTTATTTCCTCTTTCTCTCTCAAAACCTTTCAGCCAGATCTACAGTGGATGCTTAATGTTTCATGGCTCTGCTGCCTGTTTTGTCAGTCATGAATTTGTTTGCATTTTCTCCCAGCAAAACAACCTTTGGCAGAGGTACATCCCAGGTTAAACAGGTTTTTAGATGCTTGTCTATAAGAAGAAAAGAAAGAGCAACTGAATGATAGAGAAGAGTCAGTACAATTTCACTGCTGTTAATGAAAATATTCTGCTTGTAGAGTATTGACAAAAAGGGACAGGAGTATGTTTTACAGAATTCCAACTCTAGATGATGATAGTAATTTACTTCCCTCTAAAACAACAAAGCAAACAAACGTCTGGGAGCTTGTGTCACACTGTGTGTTCGTCTTCACTAATCAAAGATGAATGTGAATGGGTTGATTGGCAGGTATGCTGTACTCAGTTTGCAGCTGTGCCAAGGGCCTGCAGACACATATCCAAGAACTGATTCCCCTCATGTCTGCACAGTTTCTGGTTCAGGATGGACCAGACTTTCCATTGCTTTTATTTGTCTGGTCACAGTAATATCCAAAACTCCTCTCTAGAGCTCCACATCTGAACCAATATGAAATAAATGATAAACAGAACAGCAAATTTAGATTAGAACTCTTGAGGACATAAAACCTAGTTTCTGAAAAGTATTTCAGAGTCAGCTGTAGGACACAGCTGGCTGCAGAACATCTGCTGGAAAGTGCAGATAACTGGTTTTAAGCTGATTGAGGTTTGGGAGTTTTTTGACCAGAATTGGCATCAACAGAAAATTGTGCCTGGTGAATTCACAGAAGCACATTTTTGTCATGCTATGACCCATTGTCTCATTTATGATGGCAACAAGAAACTCTCATCCAGTGCCGGACCCCACCAGAGTGGAAGTGAACAAAGGGACTCCCTCATTCTGAAGCATTAATCTGGCTGCATTAAACAGAATGCCTTATATAAAGTTTTGACAGACACTTATTCCACTCTGCTCAGTACTAAAGATATCCCAGAAGGCATACTGCCCAGTTTAGGTGCCACAATAGGCATCACAATAAATCCTCCTTTTTCCCATTTCAAGAGCAAAATTTAGATTTATATGTCTCCAGGGAAATAATTGCAGATGAGTGCATAACAGTTTTTAGTTCTCGTCAGTCTCAGGCAGTTTATGATGAAAAGATCTCAGGCACTGTGGAACTGCAGAGTTCTCCATGGAACAGCACCTTGGGAGCTCCACTCCTCTCCTGATGCAAGGGACTGAGCAAGGCCCACCCTGGTAGACATATCTGAAAATATTTTTCAGAACACAGAAAGAAAGAGCTGGCCCTGAGTGAGTCCTGCATTCATATCTGTTGTGCCCAGATACCCTGATGTCCCAGGTCATGTTAGTCTGTGATCAGCAGACTACCAGTGGTCCAGGAGATGTCAGAAAATTATGTTAGATCATGATGCCTAAAACTGGGCACGGCACTTTACCTGAGACCTCATCAGTCTAGATGTCAGAATATTTCTGACACCTAATATCCCAATTGTTATACCCTGGAATATCCTAGGCAACTGAATCATTCATTCATTACCTTGTATTCGGAATTCATTTCACTATACAGTCCAGATTCTCTCTTGTAGAAGCACTATTAGCTAGTTTTTTTATATTTTGCTTGATGTTATTCTTTCTTAAGTGAAAAATTTTTCATAAAGTGCTTAAGTGTATATCGTTGCTATTACATTTCACATTAACATCAAACTATCCCTTTGATGTAGCAAAATCATTTTGGAAATTTACATGCTTGAGTTGCATGTCACTCTTACAAAGAAGAACTCAAGACTAATTAGATATGATTTGTTCTAGATAAATTCACTCTGGATATTTTTATGATATTATCATTCTGCCGTTGCTATTTTATGAAGCACTTGAATTTTTTGCAGTCATTCTCAAAGCGTTGGAGGTATCTGAGACAGGTTGCCTGGTCTGTAATTCTTGGTACCTTTTAAATCTTCTCTGCGTTCTTAAATACACTTGTTAATATTGCAGAAATTCTGGTTCATTCTCTAATTATACCAGAGTTAACTTCCCCAGGGCTTCCTGCTCTGAGTATATGCTCTGAGTATATGCCCTTTATTCAAAGGTTCCTTCACTTCTCTTCCATGAGCTGCATTTCAATTCCCTTTTAATTCTAAGTGTGTTCAGCCTCTCATATCAAGTGTCCCCTCCTTGCAAAAGTGGTGCTTCACACTTCAGCCCACTCCATCATTTGTCCTTTGTTCAACATCCCCATGAACTGATAACCCTTTTCCCTTCTTCCTAATTTCTTTTCCTGATCCTAAAGTACTCTTTGACTTTAGCCTTCCCTTTTACTTATCTTAGTAGCATCTTTGCTCATTTTTTTTGTATGATGGGACTTTGTCAATACATAACCACACAGCTTCTGACTCAGGCCCCCTGTATTTCTTCAGTGCTGTCCTCCTTGCCAGCAGGATAGGTTCCCACAAGACTTTTAACTAAGGATTTCTTCCAAACTGTCTATTTTCTTAAGAGTCTTTCTCATTTTGTCTCCTCCCTTCAGAACTATCCCTATCAATGGCCCAAAGTGAGGAAATCTGCCATACAGGAGTCATTTGGTCTTGCTCTCCTCCTCCACAAGCACATGAGCTCAAATTGCCTTCTAGCAAGTTTCTCTTTATTAATCATATCTATCATAGTTTATCTGGCCATGTCTGCCATAACTGCCTTCACTTTTCGAAATGAAGAGTTGTCCAAACACATTCCAAAAACTTGAGGAACTTTTTGTGATGCGCTGTACTGCTGGGTTTTGTTTTGTTGTTTGTTTAATTTTGTTACAGCAGATAACCTGGTTAGATAAAGTCCTTGATTACCACTACCTCATATCCTCAGGACACTCCCAGTAGTTGCTCAAAAATGTGACATCAGCCTCCTCCTCATTCAGTATGCTTTAGTAGACTTTTACTGTCCCTCTGTTTCATCTCCAACCCTGTCTTTCCCTCTCTCTGGCCTTCTATACATTCCCAATATACCAGATAATACTCTTCCCTTTTTTACTGCCTCTACTTCCTACACAGATTATATTCTCTCTGCTAATATTGAAGTGCCGCAATTTATTTCACTGAGCCTGTGTGATGTTGATTAAACTGTAGCCTTTGTTGTGTCCCAAGACTTCTTGTTCTTCCTGTTTATTCTCCATACTCTTACCATTAGAGTGAAAACATCTCAGATGTTTGGCAGGTTGCCCTTACATTATCCCTTTAGTTCTTCTATGGCCCTCCTGCAATTTCCCACTTCCACCATAGCAATGAGTTGTCAACCAGACCTCTTCTTTTCTTACTCACCTGAGGTCTCTCCTGCCCACTCACTCGAGCCCTGCTGTCCTAGGAGCATTTTCACTCATTTTTCTCTAGTAATAAAATTCTCACATTCTGGAAAGCAATGTTTTATTCACTGATTTAACAATGCTCCACAGGATGGAGATTCTCCTTAGGGTCTTCCTAAAAAATGGTGCAGAAAGTTGCTAGTAGGAAAGCAGTCTTATCAGATAAAACCCACAGTCCAATTTCAGATTTCTCAGTTCCAGAGAGGGGGTTGACAGCGTTCATAGTTTAAATGAATGCTAGTTTTGTCAAAATGCTAGCACATTTGCAAATATAAAGTCCCATACTCTGCATCAGGCTGATGTTGTGCAAAGTTAGGTCTGGGTAAAACCCTGGGAGAACACTTTCTAATTCCCATAGTACACTAAATAGTAATGTATATTAGCTAAGACAGTGGTACTTTTCAAGGCTGTAGTCATCAAGGAATAGGCAGATGATGAGTGCAGCAGGGACAATATGTTGATTCTCCTCCCTCACAGTTATGAACAGCTGGAACATCCTCAGTTTACAATGGGTCTGACACTGTAAAGAAACAAGAACAAATATTTGGAAATCTAATCACATAATATAGCTGAATGCAGACAAGAGGACCCTGCTCTAGGGGAATATACTCCTTTATAGCACACGGCTGCTATGTGAGAGAACAAATTACACAGTATTGATATGTACTGTCCTGCTGCCCAGCCTCTGAATGATTGACAAGGGTGAAATTCAGTCACTCGACTTTCTCAAAGCTTCAGATGTGCTTCTGAAGCAAAGAAAAGAGGTTATGGAGGAAGATGTTTCATATGATGTGATCAGCTCAACTAGAATTTGAGACTAAATATTGAATTGTTAAAAATCAACACGCTTGTTTTATAAACACAGTAAACAGACCAGCCTCTCATCTACATGGAGATAACAAGGAGGAAGACAGGATCTGCTCTTGATGGGGAATTTCCAGCTTTTTTCCCCCACAAAAAAACCTTTTCAAAAATACACCCCTCCCACAAATAAATGTAAGAGGGACCCTGTGGTCCAAAAGGAGCTTACTTATAAAGAAAGGGCTTAAGTCTCATGCTGTTTTTTTCATTCATGTACTCAGAATCTGTTCCAAAGCATATCTATACTTCAAAGATGAGTCAGTGGTTTTCTTGTGCTTGAGCAGCACAGCCAGTGTGATGGATGAATTGTGTAATGTCTGCTGATAAGTATCACACCGTCAGCCAGACCAGCTTCAGCTGTCTT
Source organism: Erpornis zantholeuca (assembly GCA_013400515.1). Taxonomy (NCBI): domain Eukaryota; kingdom Metazoa; phylum Chordata; class Aves; order Passeriformes; family Timaliidae; genus Erpornis; species Erpornis zantholeuca. The sequence continues at coordinate 54,353 of VZTN01010674.1, forward strand.
CTGTCCCTTGTTGTCTATTCCCACTATTTCATAGATTCTGCTCCCTCTTCTGGCCAGCAACATAATAAAAGAAATATTTTCCCCTTTTTAAATGTGATTTTGAGCATGGGGAGTTGAGAAATGGGGAAAAAAAACTTCATATTACTTTGGCAGGTCAAAGAGATCTGAGTTGTGCATCCACTGCATTTCCATATTTGGGCTTCTCTGTGACAAAGGCTTGAAGTATTTGTAGTAAAAAAAAAAAAAAACTGAAAAAAATAATTACAGGTATTTTGGTTACATTTTCAATTTACTGGTTATCTCTTGGGGGAGGGAAGGATAGAGGAAGGGAAGTACAAGGAAAGAAAGACCATCAGTCAGCTTTGATGTACCTATTCACTTCTCCCTCTCAGCACCATACTGCTCATTTTCAGATTTGTGCAAAAGAATACTGCGACCTAAAAAAGTGAGCAGAGATCCCACCTTTAGGAATAGCAGACTTGCCAAAATGGGCCCAGATAATGTTATATTAGCTATAGTGTGCAGAGCACAAGCTCAGAAAGGACAGTGTTTTCTTTCAGTAAGCGAAATCCAAAAGGTGTGCCTCCAAAGCAGATACTGCAGTTTCTAACTTTTTTTTCCTTTCTTCAGGTTCTCTCACTTCTCTTGGAGATTACCAACCACAGACATTTGGGACAAAGGGCTTCCAAACCTTTTCTGGCCATTAAAGACATCACCAAAAATTCAGCTAATGTAGAAGAAGGTACAGACTGCACTACACTGTACCTCCAGGACAGAAAAACATTGCCTCTTTAACAACTGCCTTTGATGGAAGTTTTCTGAGGCCTCCCACAGTTGAACTTTGTCTGATGAAGCTCCCCAAAGCCATGTCTGAGTCGGAGCAGAAAGAACAACTCAGTGACAGCACAGCTTGCCACCAAGCGTGTGATGAATGGGTTTGCAACAGAAGCGATATTGGTTTTTATATGGAAAGGAAATTGCATTGAAAATCTCAGTGTATGGTTTTAGCCAAAGCATTGTCTGTACACACAATAATTCATTTACTCAATAGACAGCAAAATGAAGAGATGATTCATTCAGCCTTCCCTAGCTGAGAATTTTGTAAAATTTCAGATTTTTACATCATGTTCATTTCCAGTTGACAATGTCTTACATATCTCATTTACCTTTCCTCAAAGAGTTTATTGCAGCTTGTTGGGCATTGTTTGCCCATTCTTTCCCTCATAAAGAGAGCAGAAGCTTGATCCATAGCAGAAGATTGAACTGGTGTGGTTGGAACAGCAACCAAAGTTCACACCAGTCAGAACTGCACATGGTGAACCTGGTTTTAAAACCAAAGCCCTTTCTAAAGCTATAATTTCCAAATCTACTATTAGTAATGAACTTGAAACACTATCAAGTACTAGAAAGCAGTTGTACCTGGCAGTTGTACCAACTCTAAGGCTGGAGCCTTCTACAGGTTTCTTAGCTGCTGCTATTCAAACACTCGGGCCCGATTCTGCAGTCCTTTGTTCAAGCACCAGCCCAAGCAAGTGAAAGCTGGTCAGAGAAAAACGTGTGGGATCAGATCTTGTGATATGGCAAAAAAATTCCACTTTCCATGAAAGGAACCTTGTTTTCAAACACATTCCACAAGGTGAGCAGCTCTTTCAGTCCTTCTGCTTATAAGATGAGGCTTTTATTTTTTCCCTGAGAGTGGGGCTCACAGCCCCACCACCTCTGCACGCATCACTGAGAGAGGATCCTTCTCTTACTGAAACAGCTACTCATTGAATAGTTCTTCATTATCTAAGAGACAGCCAGGAAATATTTAATAAATATATTACCCATTGCATCAAAATAAATATCATTTATAAAACATTCATTGTCTTTTGCTCATCATCATCATACAGTGTATATTAATGTCCCCAGTACAGATGAGATTTACAAACGTTTGCCTGAATTTTTCCCCTTAATGCATTCTCCCACTTACAATAATCATTGCATAAAATGCATAAAAACATAATGCAGCTTTATGCCACTGGCATATACCAAAGACGAAACTAGAGATCTTGTGAGAGTACAAAAAGTCTTCAGACAGGAGGAATGGCTTTAGGTACGCCTTCAAGTGGCACTTGATCCAACTCAACTCTGCAGCATTTTAGAATTAGAGCCAATATTTACTTGAGAATTCAGAATTGCTTAATCAAATAATAGAACATATAAAAGCAAGCTGACTTTTTGGAAAAAAAAATGTTTAATAATACAATAATAGCTGTAGTATCGTCCAGTAAAGGTGTATTGTAAAAATGTTCTGAATATTAATTTACCTCAGATAACTTTAGAGTTGTAAATACTTGCATTATATTGAGGTAGACAGTAAAAAAAAATCTTTTCTCCATTATTAGCACAGAATTTAAATCTTGTAATAATATTTTAAGGAAATGATAATGTTAAGTAAGGATGAAATATTTGATTAATGCTTGATTCTGTACAACTCAAATATAAACTTTTAAAAATATTAGAAATTATAACATTTTGAGTGCATATCATGTTTTGTACATTAAAAAAGAAATGCATGTTGTTCATCTCCATTTTGCACTTTTCAGTCTGTTTAAATAAACAAATATTTACAACTTTTATATGAACAACAGTGCATCCAAAGCAAAATGTGCATTTTAAATTAATGCTCCTGGTCGAGTCTTTTTATTAGCATTTTATATTATTATTCTCTTCTCTTTTTTACTTCTTTTCCACAAGTTTGTAGCTCTGCAAAACCAGATATGCCAACCATTCTAGAAATTGGTGGGAGAAAGCCTGAAACTACGAACATAATAATTACATTAAGAAGGAGCTAGGCATAAGTTCGAAGTGCAGTTTCCTCAGGTGAAGCCACGGCTGAGACCAGAAGTAGGAAGGAAATGGAAATCTTACATAAAACGCCTTTTCCAGCACAACATTTGCGTATAATACTGCTGCAAGTTGCGAGGGCTGCCGAGACAGACCTACCCAGAGACCTGGCAATGGCATCCTTGCACTCTTCGTGAGACCCGAAGGAGTTTCCTTTCCAATCCACCCCGGTTGTGCTTTCTCTAACACTTCGCTCTTCACAGTTTTTCTTTGCTGTCTTAAAATAAAACCTAGCTGGTAATTACAATCTTAAGCAATTCTCGATTTGTTGTTTTGGGGTTTTTTTCTCCTTTACTCTTTCTATTTTTTCCCTTGGGGGAGAACGGGGTGGGGGGGAAGGGGGGCCGTAGGCTATTTCTGGCTGGTANACTTCAGAGAGAGGGATCAGTCTGCTCCCTCTCCCTCCCCCGACTCTTTTTGTACTTGGTAAATTGCCTTCACCTTTGGAGGGAGGAGGATAGATCGCCAGATAAACCCTGGGGGAGGAGAGGGGAGCGGGGAAGGGACCGGGCGGGGGCCTCGCCGCCTGCCCGGCCCGCTCGCCCTTCCC
>VZTN01010674.1:64447-79951 GCA_013400515.1 Erpornis zantholeuca
GGGCTGGGCCGGGCAGGGCCGGGCCGCTCGCTCCTTTCCCGGGTGCACGGCGGGGATGTGGAGCGGCAGCTCGCTGCCGCGCTCCGGCCGTCTGGTCTGCATTAGTGTTTTTATAAGGGGCTCAAACAAATCGAATACAAGGTCACCAAATAATTAACAGTTGTGAATTCCCTCCTTTCCCATTAAAATACTTCCCTGTTTATATTTCATTTTCCTTCTGCCAACGACAACACTGCCTGGGCAAAGGCGTTGCACATATTATACTGCATTGCAGCTTTCGGTCCACCCAGAAACCCGCTGTTTTGCATAAATATGTTGTACTAGATGAACTTCAAGTGGGATTTACACTCTTTTCTTTTGCCACATGCACAGCCGGGCCATTTTCAGTTTCTGCACACGGGATCCCCCTTTCGTCCTAGCCCTCTATTCAACCACCCTCACGACCCTCATGGCAAGAGCAAAATAACGATGTTCAGATCCCTGCCCATCCGAATCAGCTGCCTCCCAACTGGAACGCGAAACTGCACAAAGAAAACGGGAAGAGAAAAAGGAGACGATCTCGACCTATTTCGATTTCCCCGTCCCTTAGACGCGGACTGCCGCATTTCGTCTGCGGGAGCCCTGCCGTGGTCCCGGTGCTGCGGGCAGCTCTGCAAACACAAAAGGGAGAGGCGAGGGGCACTCTCAGCAGCCGGCCCTCGTGGCAATGCCTTCCCACGAGAGATCCTTTCGAAAATCGCGCTCCCTCGCACCCCGGCTATTTCTTTTTTGTTTTCGATTTGTTCCCAGTCGTGCCGCGTAGCTTCAGGATTTCTTGTTTACAGCTCCCTTCTCTAGCTCCCTCCCGCTCCTTCCTTTTTTTTTTTTTTTTTTCTTTTTTTTTCCTGCCTGGTGGAGTCCTTGCAGCTCCTAATTGTCCTGCCTTACTGTGGAGCTCCAATGCTGGGGGTCCTGAGGCCAGTGAGAGCACCATCTGCGTTTTAATGAGTTACTTCATGTGCCAACAGTAATTTTCCTACATTCAGCTAGGTCCTGTCTGATCTTGCGACCGTAACAAGGGGGAGCGAGTGGGGGGCGGGAGGGGGTGGAGAAGGGGGCAGCGCAAACCCTTTCCCCCTTTCTCCTCTCTTTTTCTACCGACGGGGGAAAAAATTATATACGTATTAAGCAGTAGCGTGGCTTCACTCCCTCTCGAGCTACCCTGAAAACGATCTTATTAGCTGCAAGCGGGAAGAAACGAGGCAAAGGGGAGCGGCTGTCGGTGTCCGCACCGAAGTGCTCTGTCCGCAGCCTCGGAGGGCGGTGGGACGGGCGGGCTTGAGACTGCTGCGGCCGGGAGCTGCTGCCGGTCAGAGCCGAGCGCCGAGCAGCCCCGCCGGCCGCTCTCACGGACACGCAGGCACAGCAGCCCGCCTCGTACGGGAAGGGTATTTCTCGGCAGGACTAGAAGTTGCTTCGCGCTCCTCTGCGGGCTGCTGTCCCCCCGAAATGCTGCCATGCAGGATGGCGTGCGGCAGGTGGGACGGCCACCGTCATATCCCCCCCGGGAGCTGCTTCTTAGGTGAAGAGCAGCCCATCTAATTGGGTCAATTTGGGCGGCTATACTGTCTGCAAATGAATTGACAGAAAATCTGCCTCCCCCTCCTTCCCCGCTTTCCCTGAGCAAAGACTGTTCATCATCAGCACAACTCCAGCTCGCCAATTAACTGGGCTAGGAGCCCACGGGGAGGTGGGCAGTAAAATAGCTACCACTTCAGAGGAACGGAAGCTCTCTTGAAGTTTTTTGGTGATGTGCCATTGGCTGGTCCACTTCATTATGGGAGACTAGACAATATTTGCTATGTTATGACATGAACACTCAATTAGATCACTGAGTTGAAATACTCCAATCAGTGGCTTGATGCTAAGCAACCCTCAGAAGGTCCAGCAGAAGGTCACAGCCTGTGACACATCAAATCAAAATCAATGGGGAAAAGTGAGGCTTTTCCTTAATCAAACCAGGACTTCTGTTAGCAAATCACTTCCCCCGGAGTAGAATCTCACATGCAGCGAGATGAGCTAAATTTGTTAAATTAACTGTCTTTCTTCTGGTTATCAAGAATAAGATGATATCGAGCGCGGCTCCATTTCCTGCGGCTCGCAGAATTAGCACCCCGTTTCCTCTCTGTCAGGGGGAACAGTCCAGCTCCTTTCTGACGGCTGAATTTTCGAAACCGTATTTCTAGAAAGAGAGTCCTCTTCCCCCCACCCCCGCTTGTAACAGCGACGAAGAAAACAACCCCCATAAGGCGAAGGCGGAGAGCAAAACTCCGTGTCCCCTTTCCCCTCGAAAACCTCTGCGCGCTTCCGACCGCGAGGGGCACATACTGTGGGCGCTTCCACGCATCCTTCCGCGTGGGAAGGGGCGCGACGGGCACAGAGGCGAGAGGCGAAGAGCCCCGCCGAGCTCCCTCCGCGGGAAAGAACCCCCCTGAGCCAGGGGTAGCGATGGGGCAAGGGGCTGAGCCTTGGGTGCTGTGGGCGGGGAGAGGCTTCCGGCTCGGGGAGGCGGTGAAGGGAGTCGGTTTGGGTTCGGTTCGGTTTGGCTTGAGGCGATCGGCTTCTGTAGCTCCAGGGAGCCGTGTGATTTTCCCGGCGCTCTGTTTTGCCCTAAAACGGCCGGGACACGGCAGGAGGGCGGCGACCTACCCCGGGTCCCGGCACCGGCAGGTACACCAGTGCCCGGGGAGGCGCGGACGGAGGGGAGGGTCTTCAGATGTGGGAGAGGGGGAGGAACGAAAGCGCAACTTTCACTAAGAACCTGTTAATTAGTCTGTTCTTAATGGCTTACAACTAGGGTAACGAAAAAAAGGTGGGGAATAAATGGGACGGAGATGTGTTCTTATGGAAGGGAAATTTGACTCTGGATCGACGAGAAACGTGCACCCGCGGCCCCGGGTACGAGCGATACGAGAGAAAAGCAAAGGAGGGCCCTGGCCTGGGCTGCAGGTAACGGAGGGGTCCCCGGAGCCCTGCGGCACCGACGCTGCCCGGGAATGTATGCGGCCCGGGCTAGCGGGCCCAGTTGCCAATCTCGACCCGGGTACGTGAGGACCCACCCTGCATAGGGCTCAAAGGATGCGGCCCCGGAGCAGACGTCAAGTGCGGCCGCCCCTCGCTGAGTCCCGGTACCGGGAGGTACCTGGGCTGCACGCTGTCCCCGCAAGCGGAGCTAGAGGGTCCCAGTCCCAGCGCTCTCAGACGGGGCCGGGGCTCTTCCAGGTAACCCCGAAAACGCGACCCGAGGCGAGAGCAACCTCAGGCAGCAGATTGCCCTCGGTCAGTTTAAACTTTCTTTTTGCCGTGCAGCCGCGTCGACAAGAGCTGCCCTTTCTCCGGCGGGTGGAAAGAAACTAGAAGAGCGATATTTAATTATTTTGTCAAGGTTGAATTTACCCCCAAATTCCGCCTGCAAAGCTGGGGCGTGTTTTCCACCACCCCATGACGATTTGGGGAGGAACAGTTGTGTTTCTCGCACGCAGCACTTAGGGCTGCCGCGGCTCTGGTTTAGTGCCTCGGAGTCGTTTTCTTTAAAATAAAACAACGGGACTCCTAATTTACCAAGAGATCTGCACTTTCCAGCAATACCGGGGCGGGGAACAGCACCGATGACCACTGCAGCGCGCTCCCCACCTCCCCAGCACCAGGCTCCGCGGGACGGCCGCCTCGTACCGTGGAGCGCCGCGAGAAGGGGCACCCGCAGCCCCGGGGCGACAGTGAGGGGCGTCGGGGGCCAAAACTTACCTCGTCCCCTGTCTACAAAGCTAGTGATGGTGTTGGCGGATTTGGACGACTGAAAAAAGCTGGCGTTGATGCCCAGTTTCTCCGCGATAGAGTAAGTCCTGAACAGAGACAGCATGTACTCGTGGGGTTCCGCCCGCGGGAGCGCCCGGCCCATGGCGTGTCCCCCTTGCCGCGGGCGGTTCTCCCGTGGGGACCGCGGCACTCTGCGGCTGCGACCACCTTTGGAGGAGGCGGCGAGCTCCGAGGCGGCAGGGAGGGAAGCCGGGAGGCAGCAAGGTAAATCCCAGAGGAGGCTGGCGAGCAAGGCGGCGGAGAGCAGAGCCCGGCGTGCATTCATAGCGAGAGGCGGCGGCGGTGGGGAGGAAGAGGAGGGCGGCCCGACGTGCGGCTCCGGCGGCCCACGGAGCGGCGCGGGNCGGGACACCCCGCGGCCGGGTGCTCGGGGGTCTCTTTGCTCCCTCCTCGCTGGGTACTCCATGCGGGAAGTGGACACGAGGGCCGGAGAGAGATGCCGCGCGTCTTGCTGCCACCTCTCGGGTACCGCTTCTCATCAACGCGCCGATGCTGGAGTGTGTTCAGGTGCCTCACAGGTTCTCCTGTATTGAGAGTATTGAGTGGGGGCAGACTCATGCGAAGCTAATGATTTTGCTTGAGGCTCTCTGTATTCCCGTGGCTATGTGCCCAGAAGCTTGGCACAAAGCAGGGGTTTTACAAGGAGAATTTGGTGGAAAGTGAGCGTCTCACCTTGGGATATGCCAGGGCCCATCTAGCTGGCAGCCTTCAGGCAGGCCCTGCCACCCATCAGAGAAGGAATGGAAAGCATAGGAAGAGCCAGATACTATTCTCCTTGTCTCAAAATCTGCAAATTGGCTACCAAGAGCTCACAAATGGAGCACAGTGCCAGGTGGGGGCCTGCCAAAAGGCAGTGCTGGGCACTACTGGGCAGGCAGCACTGTCAAGATAATCAGGGTATCCTGGGGCAGGGAGGAAAGATTCCTCAAAGCAGGGCACACATCTGCCTTGTTCTGGTCATGCAAAAGACAGTAGTGGAGCCGAAGTACTAGGATTCAGAAATTCACCCACCCCTTTTCATTTGGCTTTTCAGAGGTGCATTCTCCAGCATAAAACTGGTGTCAGTTCTCCAATGGTTTCATCTAAACACCTGTCTAGGGTTCAAAGCCATGGACAAAGCTTGATAACAGGCTTGCATTACTCTACCTGTCCTGATCACTCCTTGTTTCTCCTTCACCTTCTCATCCTCCTCCTGCCTGAACCATGGCACTGCTGCTGCAGGCATCCACAAACTACCCTCCTCCACTTCCCCATGTGGCTTTTATCTGCCCTGTGCTGAGCTTTCCTTCTTTCCTGTCCTGATCTCCCATTGTCCACTTCTTACCTCTCCTGTCTGCCCCAGCTCTACCACTGGTGGATTTTCCTCTCATTCCAGTAAGAGATCATGTGTGTTTAGCTGTGAAAGCTTGATCCATAGTAAATAAAGAGAATCTGACCATGCTCCTCCATCAGCTGCCATTTTTCATGCAGTGACATACTGGACTTGTTTTTTTCTTCCCTGTTCTCATTTTCTGCCCAAGAGAGAGCAACTCATACCTGGGCTTTTGGCACCACTCCCAGTGCAGCACAGGATCAGTGAGATAAGGCAAACCCTGACAGGGCATAGGGAGCAGGTTTCTAGCCTGGCACATCCCAGTTTGCCTGTAGGGTGCTTAGTCCCACTGTGTTCCCCATCTCCTATGGAGAGCTGCTATGGACAATGAGGAACATGAGGGGAACGTTTAAAGCAAGTGATGGGCTCAGGTTCCAAGTGAACCCAGCTGCATCTCTGCTAGCAAAAAAGACAGTTCCAGGACAGGAGCTCACACCATCCTGCAGCCCTCCATACATGGCTTAGAGAGCTCCCTGGTGTGCTTTTGGCCCATCCCAACTAGCACTTTCCCAGCCACTACCCAGGCCTGTTAGAAGTTATGGCTTGTGCCAGGGGCTGTCCCTAGATGGCCATTTGGATGTGACCATGTGGATGTGGGACACATCGTACGTCTGGGATTAGAGAATGGAGCCCATCATTGCCTTGGCTTCTTTTTAGCAGGACAGATGTACTGTGAGATGCTGGCAGATGAACTGTGAGGAGACAGGGCTACAAAGAAGTATCACTGACAGTGCAGAAATGAGGCAAGTGTTCTGCAAAGCCAGTTCTAACTTCATTCCGTCCTGTTTCTTCACCCCCTTTTATTTATTGTGCTTTCACTCTTCCTGCCTATCCTCTGCCTTCACAGACACCCTCCTGACCACCCTCACTTTTCATCAGCTGCTTTCTGAACTGGGACCTTCCCCCCTCCTCCTGTCCCTTTGGCTTCACTTTTCTTGCCTTACTCTTGTTACTTCTGCTCGCCTTTGCCACTCCCATCCTTTCTGCTCTGTACTTAGCATTTTGGCTATTTTTTTCTTGCCACGACCCAGTTCCTTCCGGAGCCTTATCGTCACTTTTTTGTTTCCTTCTGCCCCTTTTGTGTCCTATTCACTTATTCCATGCTCCTGCCGGCTATCTCCAATCATCTGCCCAGCTCCAGTTTCTCCTCCATCAACTTCTGCCCAACCCTAGCCCCCCAGGCTCTTTCTTTTCTCTCCTGCTGTATTTCATTGTCCTATTTTTCTTTTCTGATATTGTTCCCACTTCCCACATCCCCTCCTTGTGGTCCCAAATGCTGCTGCTGCACGGCTGCCCTTTCCCACTCTCACTGTGCTGGTTTCCAGGGTTCCCTCTGGTGCTCCCGGAGTGTCTGTTCCCTTCCTGCCTTTGTCTCTCGGTCTGTCTCTCCTCTTCCCTCTTTGTTCTCAGCTTTTTCCTCCCTTGGCCTCCTCCACTCCCAAGGGGAGGTGGTTTCATACTAATGCAAAGCTGCAAGGTCTCGAGAGCAACTTCCACAAGCCTGATGTCATTTCTACCTGCCGCTTTTGCATGTTTTAACGCATTCTCTAAAATTGACTTGGATGGCTGCTTTGCACTGTCACTTCTTTATTAGGGGCCTGACTTGAAGCCCCCTGCAGCTAACAGGAGCCTTTCCTCTGGCTCTTGTGACCTTTCAGGCAGTGTGCAGGCTGAGGCCCTGCTAAGGCAGATGTCCCCCAGTAGCACCCCAAGACAGTGTTGCTCAGCAGGTGAGAGTGTACACAGGTAGTAGTAACAGCCCTACATAGGCAGTGTTGCTTTCTGGCCTGTTTCTCAAAGCATTAGGTTGCTCAGAGCGTCCCCTTGCCATTTTGGAAGACCATGCCATTGTTCAACACAGCTAATTGTCAAGACAGTCACTTAAGGGAATGTCAGAGTAGGGAACGGTGGGGATATAGCAGTTGTGACACCCCATGGAGCTACACAGTCAGGCCACTGCGAGGGACTTGAATATATTGAACCATCTGAAGAAGTTTTGGGTTTGATTGTCACTGAGAAAACTGTGTAGCACTGAACCTGGGAACTGCAGGCAGGAGTGAGCATGTCATGGGGCAGCATGAGAATGGATCAGTGCCTGTGAGACACTTGGCATCCCCACTTCAGTGCATGGCAAAGAGTGTAATAATGGCAACAACAATAAAAAGAGTAAAATAATAGCAGCCACCAGAAAAGAAGAATAGCATTTTTAAAAATGATTTCCTTTCCGGTTTTCCCAACAATAAAAGTTGGCCAGATTTCGGTTTATAATTGCATTATACATATTCTGTAACAATTTTTTAATTTCAAATATGTTTCTCTGAAAACCAAAAATTAGAGACTGCAAGAATGCAGTTTTAAAACCAGTTTTATTAATTTCCTTGCACTAGTGCACATACTTTTCACAGATTTCACATTTTTTCTTTCTGTGAATTTGCTTTTCTGGGGAAAAGGAAAACGGCAAATATGAAAGTCAGGAAGCAGTCCAAATCAGATGTGATTTTTGGAAAAAATTGGAAACCTCTCTTGCTATAACCATAACATGAGCAGCAAAGTTGAGGAAGAATGTCAGAGGTTAAAATTCATCCCAGCAAAGTGGTCAAGCCAAGACACAAGCATCACTCATTTCACCTCTGGTTTGTGGCCATTTGTAAGAGTTACTGTGGTGCATAAGGGATATGAGTACAGAGTTCATCAGTTTGTAGACATTCCTTCTTAGATTTTTTTCCTTTTTTTCAGATCTAGGTTGATGCTTGTTTTAACATGAATGATCTATTGTAGGATTTTTATTTCTGTGAACCAAAATCATTCTTTATTAGGATGACTAGAAAATATACACCTTCAAACCATGGGCTTTTCCCTGCTTTAGCAAAATAGGCTCCAAAAAGGCCATGGTTACATCACATAATCAGGGGGCTGGAATTCCTACCAGCTCAGCAGTTAGCACAGTTTCCAAAATGCTCATATAGTGTATATGTGCTGGTTTTCAGCAAAACACCAGGGTCCTCAAGCATTGGCTTTGAAAATGGGAATTGTCTTTCAAAGGCCCTGGTTCTGAGGCATTAAATTCTTATCCTTTAGGCCTCAGCATTTTCAGCACTTCTAATCTTTTCTGCAGTGCTCCTGAAAAGGTTTTCAGTGCTTCATACTGGCAGGAATATTTATTTTTCAGTAGGTATATTTTGACCCAGGTATATTTGTTTCCCCTTCCCCAGATTGGGCGATGGGCTAGCTCCTCTCCCTGCCTCTCTCCCAGCTGGGCTGCTCTGCTCTTGGTTGAGAGCATCTTCTGAGATGAAGCACCAAGCTCCTTCTCTGCTGCCTGCATTCTGAACCATCACATTAGCTAAAAAAAAAAAAAGAAAAATTGTTTAAGTATTTTTTCTTAACACAGAGAACCATCATTTTTTTTTCTAAACGTATTTATTTCAGCATGGCCCATCTCCAAACTGTGAACATAAACCTCAAAAGTCTAAGTAGATCAAGATTTTTAACTGCCAGCACTATGGCATGTGGATTAACAGGAGACAAAAGACCATACCCAAATAAATAGGGCTGCTTTAGGAGAGTCTGAAGTACCTCCTGCATTGAAGTCCTCCAAGGAAAGTTCTGTTTCACTTTCCAAGCATCCTGCAAGGGATCTGCACCTCTGCCAGCACCCCACAACCCACAGAGCTCTTCCCGATGAGTCCCCCATGTTCCAGCTCAGCAGGGGCTTGTGCAGCCCCACAGCTTGGGACAGGCTTTCCCATTTCTCTTTCTTTTGCTCCTGCTTTTGGCTGTTAGTCTTTTCATAAGAAAAGTCGGTCGAAGGAGCAGGGCTAACCCTACGCACCACTGTTGCTTTTTACAGTGTTTTATTTTGCCACAAACCAGTGGCAACTTTGCTTCTCTGCAAGCTCTCTGCATTTTTGTCACTGTCTTAGATTAGAACCACATTGTCTCTCACAGTTAAAAACTTAATATATGGACGTGAAGAGTGAAGCCACTGCTGCATTCTTGGTGCATCCAAACACATCCTGACATCAGGAAAACAAATTGCAGCATATAGATCAGAAGACAGGGAAGAAGTTTGCAACAGTGATTCATTCTGCTTTCGTTTGCTCTGGTGTAGAAAATTAAAATGCTGTAGGAAATTCTTTTTCCTGTTTAGGATAGATTTGATTTTGAAAAAATACTGCTAACTTTGTAAACATTAAAATAGACGCAATAAAGATGTGAAATTTCACACAGGGGATCTACAATGTTTGTATAATTATAAGCATATGGTTACTTTACACGAAGTCTCTGTTATACTTTTATTTACTGGTGCTCGGGGAAAACAGAGGTTCTCAAATTCAGTGTTTATTTACATGTATAGGGAATGTCACAGTCTCCATTAACCTGTCATAATCTGTATTTCTGTCCTGGAACTCCAGCTATATAAAGCGAACCCCCACTCACACCACCATTTCTAGTTTGTTCAGCAACTCTGCTAAATCAGACAATTTCTGCTGTTTCTAAAGAATGTATATCCTGCTGCTAGTGGCAGGATAAGAACTGTTTACCACCACAGTGCCTGCTTATTCCAGCTCTTGGGGGGGTAAAAGTGAAAGCTGTTGCTTCGATGCAGTTTTTTTTGTTCTGAGGAATTTTGTGGGACTTTAATTTTTTGTTTTCTTTTTAGTCTGACTTTCCACAAGCCTGTGAACCAGCCCTGGAGGATACTCAGCATTTTTTCTTTGATATCCACAATTCCTAATTTTATAGAACCCAAAAGGAACTCAGATACAGCAGGATTCAGCCCTCAGTTTGTGGGCTGAATTACATTATTTTTTGTCTTTAATTCTGAGTGGCCATATGTCTAGGGCTGTTCTTTGCCTCAGGAAGTGCAGGAGCTCATATATGCACAGTAACTTCACATCTTAGAAAAAAGGTGAAATTATTTGCAGAGTTTTTTGCACTTTTCCCTTCTATGTAAGAATACTTACAGTTTTGATAAGATAGATTTAACTGTGCATTTGGGGTTTTTTGGGGGTGAGTAACTCAGCTCAGGCTCCCAGGTTTGGCTTTACTCAGGCTGGTGCTATTAAATGATGTCCTTTCTGTTATGAATGATCACAACCACATGTACTGACTGCAGAGGGACAGGGACATACAGCAAATTCCTTTCAAAAGAAGATGAAGGAGTCTGTACAAAGTGTTGCATCACTGCAGTCTGGCCTAACAGCACAAAGAAATTTATTTGCATCTTTTTATTTTACAATTCCTTTCTCACTTATCTCTTTTTCTGTCACTTCCCTCTTGTCACTTCCGAACTTCATGGCCACTTGGAGCATGGCACCTGGGTTTTCTCAGAGACCCTGAGATGACTTCAAGATATCTTGGTTACTATTCTGTTAACAGTTCTGGGATGCAAATGAGCACTTATCTGACACCTCGAAGATGTGGGTATCAATCTCATCCCTACTCACACTGTCTCAGGAGTGTAACTTCATCTCTCCTTACTGTTGTTTCTTCCTCATTCCTTGTTTCAGCTACAAACTCTTCAGGGCAGGATCTGTTCCCACCATGCTACTGCTATTTAATTTTTTCTTGATAGGGAAAATTCATTTTTTCCTTACATTAGTTGAAAGCAATCCACCAGTACTAGCTCTGCTGAGCCCACTGGGTGTTGCTTACTGCCTTCCCTGAGCAGGACATGGAGCCATTTGGCTAGAGAAACCCTTAGGGAGCAGTGCAGGAGAGTTATTGCAAAGAGATCCAGACCAAGGGGATGTCAATGGAATAGACTCTGGAAAACAGAACAAACTCCTGGGAAGTATAACATTCATTTTAACACTTGGCAATGCTTTGATACTGGAAGGAGATAGGCTGCAGCAGTGTTCAGGCTGGGGACATTCCCTCGTGCAGGGAAGTTGTGCCTGACGAAGGTGGCAGGGGTGGAAGAGGCACAGGCTGGTGACAGCTGTCACAGTAATTCCACTCTTTTCCCCCTCTTTTTGTTTGATTTACTGAGGAGGGAGTGAAATGCATAGAGGGGAGGAGGAAGGAATCAAGGAAAAAAAGGAAAAGGCAAGCTGATAGGGGTTTCATATCAAAACCATAACTGTCGCCTGGATCTTCCCTACTAAATAAAGGAACTTGATGTGAATTTTTTCTCCATCTCAGAAAGCATCCCACATGCTGCAAGTGTTCCTTTGCCTTTACATTTCTTTTTTTTCTTTTTAAAATCTCTGCAATTTTGAAAAGCCACTTTTCCTATCCATGTCACAAGAGAGGCAGACACAGCAAATGGAAGCTGATGACTCGCCCTGGAGAAACAGTTGAAGTATTTCTCCAAGGGGCAGTGCTACAACACAGTCCCAGGCCTGCCAGCTGCCACTGGGAAACTCCATGCTCCTATCCCAGCCAGCCACAGTGTCCATCCTTTATAGGTTCCAAATTAAGTCAGCTATTTTGCTCAGTAAAAGATTATTAAACAAGCAGTAAGATGTTATCTTAGAAGCTTCCTATTAAACTATCACTATAAATACTGGCATAGGAAGGACAAAGCTGCCTCAAGCTAAGCATGTCAGAAGATAGTATTTCCTTTAACATTGTCCACAAAATGCATTGGTAGACCAAAGTGTTTATCAGTGCTATCTCTTAGGAAATCAACCAGTTTATTTTCAGTTCCTCTGCCTGCTTTATATTTAATGCAGTAATGTGGTTACCCATTACATAAAACGTCATCATTAAATAGATTGCCCAAACCATTTTCAACACCACAAAGGCAAAAGAATTACACAAAAGAACACCAAGGCTCAAAAAGAAGCATTCACCAGCTAGAGCACAGCAAAACCCTCTTACCTGTAGCATATTTTGTTTCCTTTGCAGCTTAATCATTATTCTGAATTCTGAATTATTCTGAATATTTGAAATGCTTGTTCTGGGGATTAATTAAATTAATTAAATCAGCTAGTCTGATCCTTGAGCTGCCGATGTGTACTATTTTCCTTTCTTAATGTATGGTGGGGTTTTTTGCTATATACAAGAGCAGTTGTAGCAAGCCAGAGCAATGCCTGTGTGCTGTACCAAAGAAAGAGCTCTAAAGCAGAAGTGTCAGAGTGTTCTTCCTCCCCGCTGATGCCAATGGTGCCCTGGCACAGGGAATCACTTCCTCACCTACTGTACATGCATGGCTGCTGGTGTGGGCAGAGTGGAGTGATGTGGTGCACCTCTGGGAGTGATGGCAGAATATTAATTCATGCACAAGTAAAAATTTGGGCATGGCCTTTATCCTCAGTATTTCATCTGTGCCAGTCAAGCAGCAAAAAAGTATTTCATAAAAACCAGCATGAAACTGTGCAAACAGTGTAGATAACCCTTGTGCTCGCTGTGGATCAAACAGAATAAATGTACAATAGTTTGGGAGGTGCTGGTTTGCCTCTGAATTTTGGAAGTTTGGAGAGGTTTGCTCACTTGGGGCGTGGGCCCAAAGCCCTCCGCAGGC
Organism: Erpornis zantholeuca; assembly: GCA_013400515.1. Taxonomy (NCBI): domain Eukaryota; kingdom Metazoa; phylum Chordata; class Aves; order Passeriformes; family Timaliidae; genus Erpornis; species Erpornis zantholeuca. The sequence goes on from VZTN01010674.1 coordinate 77,146, forward strand.
AAGGGGAGTAGGCTGGGGCAGAGAGCTGACTTTTTTTCTGCAGGGCTGGTCTACAGTGATCAGAATCAACCTGCTGCCATTCAGCCCACGTCACCTTTGCATCAGTGTTGCTCTCACTGACAGTAATGGGAATTACGGTTGCAGTTTAACTTTCTCATGTGCCAAGGTATCCCACAGGTAACGACCTGGGTGTATGTACACGAATTAGTTCTTAAAGCAGCACACATTTCTCCTCTTTACAAAAGAAGACCAGGCACTCTATAACTGCTAAGAACAGGCTGTCTGAAAGGTGTTTTATTAACTAAAGTTGGGGAAGAAAATGAAACTGAAAAGAATACGACTGCATATTAAACTGCATGAAGTGGTCATGACAACTGGGGATCTCAGTATCATAAAATTTTAACAGCTGGATGCAATCAGTGGGGATTTTCTATTTTTCTTTTTTGTTAAGCTTAAGAAAGAAAAAGAGGAAGAAGAAAAAAAAAAGAAAGAAAAGCTTCATTTTACTCAAGCAAGCTTTTTATCCAGCTCAGCTTTCTTTGCTTAATATCAGAAGTTGTCTTTACTTCTCTATAAATCTCAGCACTGCCTGTGCTTAGTTGACATCGTCTTGTTCCTGGGGCAGGGATTCCACAACTGGAGGTGTTCAATATCCCCGACAGCAGCACGACAAGGAATGGAAACCAGAGAAATCCATGTTGCAGGGAGACCTCCCCTGTGTGTATGCAATTTTCAGAACTTACCAAATAATTAATCAAAATCATGTTTTGCCTCACAATTCATCAAGATTCAACTGTGCCTGAAATCCCGCAGAAGTTCTTCAGCAAAAGGACAAAGTTCCCCAGTAAGTCAGCAGAAACTTTTTAATGTTTGTCTGGGCATCTTCCATTTCATCACAGGTAATCTCAGCCCAGGCTTTCACTTAAGTACATTTCTTTCTTTAGCACTGCCTGCTTCCTGGTAGTGTCAGCACTTGCCTTGAGGTAGCTGAAAAAACATTTCACAGACTGAGCTTTATCAGACCTATAGAAAAACAGGGCATTACCTAAAATAATGTAATGGACTTCTTATCCTCGCAAAAAGTGTATGTTTAAAAAACAAGTTCAGAATTGTATATAGTTTACTGGAATCATATTCCTTGATAGCTCCAGTGAGGACTGGCTTATTTGTCCAGGGAGTAATGGGATATTATTCACCATAACTGAGTTTGATGGCTCTCTGTCTGACTTGTATGGTTTTGCTCAGGCAGCCTTATAAACAAGCATGTTTCCTCAGTTCATTGTTATTTCTGTGTCTGTTAGAATGCAAACTGACTCCAAACTTCTGACTTCACCTTTCAATGCTTACATATGCATTTTTGTTTACTAAAATAACTTCATTTTTCATTTACTGATGGCTCATGAAGCCTACAACAGCATCCACACATCTGAAGAAAATCTGCTTCTCTTGTTGCATTTTCAGCCTCCCCAAATCCCACTTGCCTCCAAAGTCACAGGTTTTCCAGAGCAGAGGTTGCATTCTGAATAAACTCCTAAGCCCTTGTTTTGAGGACTGCGGATGGGCTTTGCCTCTCCTGAGGGACTCAGCACTGCACATTCGTACCGAGGGTCAGAGCAAGGCAGGATGGAGCACTAGGCCACAAAAAGAGCAGATGTCACCTGGGGAGTTTTCACCTTCAGTCTCCCAGCTTCTTCAATGGATTGCCCTAAATCATGTTTTCCATGTTCTCCGACAAAATAATTCGGAAACACCTGTAGAAGGGCCAAAATAAACACTAGCAGATGGTGTTTGGAAAATGTCATGGGCTGCCCTTTCATGAGGGGCCTGGGAAGGGAGCTGAGCACATCACCTGGCAGTGCCCGTATCAGTGAGCTGTGGAGAAAATTGGTAGGCAATGAAATGCTGGCTGGGTGTGGTGACTGCAGAGACCTGGGATGGAGACCTGGAGTTCTGGAAGAACTGGTCTGGAAGAATAGTCTCCAGTTTGGGGGGAATGAGTCTGAACTGCGAAGGACTTCTGAATGGTGGGCTTGCTTCAGTCCCAAATGTCTCTGAACTGAAATAAGCCCTCACCAAACGAAGCTGCTGCATGCGCTTTGAGCAAAGATGTAAACTCAGAGCCACCAGCACAGGTTAAATGATCAGAGGGAAGACAAGAAATATGCTTGTCTATAGAGAGATGGTTAATAGTACAACCAAACCGCTGGGATTGAACTACATTATGTATTTCAGAGGCTTGTACATGGCACTACATGGGTATAAGTCTTCTTTTTCCAAAAATAATTGCTACTCAGGGGGTCCTCAGGAGGATCACCGAGTCATTCCATGCCTCACTCCAAATGAACCAGCAGCACCCAAGGGAAAACACGGGTGAATTAACATCCTCGGAGGGAGAGGTTTGAGTGAAAATAGGCATTGTACTGGCTCCTGAGAGGTGTCACCACTGGGTGACACGAAATGTGCTCCGTGGAACTGCGACTTAGGCTCCGAGTAGACTTTTCCCCCTTAAGGCCGAGCTCGGAGATGTGCACGGTGTTGGGGAGAGACACACGGCCCAAGGACTATGCTCCCCTTTCCTGACCTCCTCCTCGCACCTCCAGCTTACGGACGGCCCGGACGTGCTCCGATCCCCGGCCGGGAGGGCGGCCAGAGGAGAGCAGGGGCGTCCCCTTGCCCGCAGTTACCGGGACCCCGCTCCGGGGCCGCTCGGGGCCTCTCGGGGCCTCCCCGCTCGCTCGCTCCCGGAGCTCTCTTGGGCCGTGCCCGGGGCGACAGCGCCACCTGGCGGCCAGAGCCAGCCGCGCCG
>VZTN01010674.1:80271-122831 GCA_013400515.1 Erpornis zantholeuca
TACAGCTGGGACTCCAGCTGGGACTCCAGCTGGGATTCCAGTTGGGACTCCCGTTGGGACTCCAGTTGGGATTCCAGCTGGGATTCCAGTTGGGACTTCAGTTGGGATTCCACCTGGGATTTCAGCTGGGATTCCAGTCGGGACTCCAGTTGGGACTCCAGTTGGGACTCTAGCGGGGACTGCAGCTGGAACTCCAGCTGGAACTCCAGTTGGACTCCAGATGGGACTCCAGTTGGGACTCTAGCGGGGACTGCAGCTGGAACTCCAGCTGGAACTCCAGTTGGACTCCAGATGGGACTCCAGTTGGGACTCTAGCGGGGACTGCAGCTGGAACTCCAGCTGGAACTCCAGTTGGACTCCAGATGGGACTCCAGTTGGGACTCAACTGGGACTGCAGCTGGAACTCCAGCTGGAACTCCAGTTGGACTCCAGATGGGACTCCAGTTGGGATTCCAGCTGGGATTCCTGCTGAGACTCCAGCTGGGACTCCAGTTGGGACACAGGCGCACTCACCTCTCTGTGTGTCCCTGAATGCCGCTGTGACTGACATACAGGCCTTTTCTAGAACGGTTTCCTTAATTTTGTTTCCATTCCATGGGGTTGTCCTGCTGGAGTGCCTCCACTTCTCAAAAATTTCTAGCCTACTTTTTGTGTTCATTTGTTCCACATGCTCATTCCAGTCCCCAAAGCCGAAGCCCACAACTGATTTTCCCATATGATGCTTGCCTTGCATGCTGTGAGGATCCAGCAAGAATGACAGCACAGTCCGAGAGCATCTGAGGGGAGGAAACAAGAAGGTACAAGATGAAAGAGTGGGCATCCCAACTAAATCACATAGCACAGCAGGATGATGAGACAAGGGCTTTTCTCTCAGTAATGAAGAAGAGAAATGCAAAGATACGAAAAATTGAAAGTTATTTTCCTATACTTATCCTAAGTCCAGAAAGAATGAAAATTTGGAGAGAAGCAGTTCATTATGTCCTGGTCTGTGGGTGTTAGTAACCTGATGGGTGCAGCAGCCTTTGCTGCAGGTGCAAAATACAGTTTTCCCAATGATTTGTGCTTTTTTCTATGTCCTCACAGGACAGCTTTATAAACTCTGTGTGAGCTCTGCTGAGACTACAGTCTCATGAAGGTACCCTGCAAAATGATAAGAATGAGCTGCAGGGGGGTTCTGTAACTCAGACAGACCTGAAACTCATCAGCACATATTGTCAGGAGGCTGTGCTGGAGCCAAACCCTGCCCACATGTCACAAGTGTCAGAAACACCACTTGTGTTTCCAGATTACTCTTTGCTGTAGGTGTAAAGTGCTAGACCACAACAGTGACAGATGGAGTCGAGTTATGTTCTGTTTTGTCACCTCTGCTAGATAGCAATGACTTCCATCAAACCACCAAGAGGCTGGCAACTCACACAGACACAGTAATGTCTAACAGAGCCTGTCTGTCTTCAGGAACCAGATACTGGCTTAGCATCCAAATGGTCTGTGATGTGATACATATGGTTCTGCAGCTCTGCTTGCACGGCCAGGACTCAGGTGCAGAATGAGGTTCTTCCATGCACCCAAGTCCTGCAGGTCCTTGTTTTCTGTTCTTTGGAAAGTCGTCTTCTTGATGTAGAATGAACTTTTAAGGATTTTTCTTTTCTAACACTCACATACATTCTGTTCTTTCAGCTTACTGATGAATGTAGCAGCCTGCTTTCTGTTTTCACAATGTGTTTTGCCCATGAACTTAATTTTCCCGTCAGATGTTGAGAGCTACAGAGGCACTTGGAAAGTTCTTGGCTCACATGCACTGCCCCAGACCACACCTTCTCCTTGAGGAATTCCCAGGCTTTCAACTCAAGACTGTGATCTCTGTAAACTCTTGTCTGTGATGTCTGAATATTTGTAATACTTTTCATTATTCAGGATTTAGTTCCATCCAAGTGCATGGGGTGACTTGCCATTCACCAGCAGATAGGTTCCAGGCTTCCTCCAGCAAATTTTTCTCACCTCTCCAAGCTCTCCTGTGTAGACCAGCAGGCTGTCAAGGAGGGTGAGGAGAAGAAAATCGTGGTCCCCTCGGAAGTCAATAGAAAACTTTTCACCTGCTTTTGCAGAGTCCATGCTGTGCCTTCCCTGCTCACCCTGCCGGTGCTTGGGCAGTGTCCCAGCTCAGCCCTCAAGTAGGACTTTGGGCTGTCCCAGTTGTGAGCTGCAGCTCCCTGAGGTGGGTGCTGCCATGGCTAGGCAGCAGGTGTGAACCTCGCTCAGTGCCCGTGTCCTGCTGGGTCCCACTGGCCTCCGCTGCTGGATCCACAGAACTGCACGGCTGCGGATCCAGAAGGGGTTTGTGGATGGAAGCAAAAATCCCACTCTTAAACTCACTCTAGGTGTGAGAAAGATGGAGTCTTCAAATTTTACCTGCACTACTCGGTGCTTTGTAAGCTTTGGTGCAAGAAAAGGGAGAGCCTGGGATTTTCAGTGAAAGAAAAAAGTCCACAGTAATAAATAAGATTTAAGACTAATGGAGCTGTAAGAACAACAATTTCAGAACTACATGCTGGTAAATTTTTATCACACGGTAATACATATGGCACCAGCAAAGAGAGTCTCTGATTTCTTTGCTTAAGCATAAGAAGTACCACACACTTATAAAAGCAACCATTCCTATTCTCTTATGCTGTTTGAAATATGTTTGAAAAGCACATTCAAGTGTGGGGAAGTGTCCAAAAAAGTTGCATCTGTCTGGTTTATGACTGACAGGAAAGGCCAAGCAATTATCTGAACTCCTGATGGGACAATTTTGTTCAGATGTATTTTGGGGTCAGGAGGCAAGGATTTCATCAGAGAGAGTTCTTCAGCTTATGAAACATGCAATGTGTCCAAAACAAGGTCTGAAGTTGATTAGACATAAGTATTCAAAAGGAAGTGATTTACATGACAGCTCTGGATGTATCATCCTCTCAGTAAGATCTGACCCAGCAAGGCTGGGATAACTCACTTATGAAATAGGGCTCGTGAACCCAGTTAGATTTTTTTTTTCCATTGTAATGCTTTGCAGGGAATTAGTATATAAATCTTTAGGAACCAGGTGGAAATGTGGGAACAGTTCCTCAGCTGGTGTAAATGAGCATAACTCCACCAACTGGTGGAGTGCTGGGAAACGAGGGCCATGGTTTCTAGATGGGCTGACAGGTTTTGCTGTGTTCTGATGCTGACTGGCAGGGGCTTTGAAAGACAGGTTGCCCAGGAAGTTACAAGGCTGTGCATGTGTGTGGCACATGCTGCATCTTTTCCTCCAGTGCAGCAGATGCCACACGCCTGCACAGCTCTGTCATGGCCACTAGGTCCAGGGGTTCTGCTCAGGGGAAAAAAATTGTTCTCATGTCACATTGGGCATTTCCACCATGAATATTTTGGGGACACCTCCTGTTGGCACTTAGAGGCAGGAAAAGCATGAGAATCTTGTCTGGTGCAGTATTTTCCCCCTTTTTCCACCCACAAACCATAGAGGCGGAGTGCCTTCCTAGGAAAAGATCACACAGAAAGTATTAAAAATAATAGTTGCCCTACATGCCCTTCACCTCTTTCCTGTTCCATTTAGTTTTTTGGAAGGGGGGGTGTGTACTGCATCAGACAAACCAGTCTCTTTGCAAATGTTTCATCCTTGGTGTGCTTAAACATTGGTTTTTATTTCTAAGCATTCTGCATTTCCGTCTTCCAATTCTAGAATGCACCTGGAGTTTACTGTGAAAAACTGAAAATGAATATTTTTAAAATCAAACAGGTACGCTTTTTAAAGCTTTCTTCTTACAGGTGAGACCTCTTTCTCACACCTTCTTAGAGGGCTTTGCAAAGGTCCCTCATGCTTTTAGCAAGACAGGCTTGATGTCTCTGGAAGATTTATTATGAGTCACAACTTAATCAAGGAACCAAGAAAGATTCATTTTTCATGCAACTTGTACAGCATCATCACCTGAGAGGCTCAGCACTAGTAAATCTTGCTGGCATACTGTGAAGGGTGATCCCAAATTTTCAGACTCCTCAAATGCAAACTGAAGGGATACACTGCTTTATGTCTCCTTCCAAGCTGAAAAGAAATATGTTTGAGAAATAAGCCCTTCAGATGGTAATTTAATTTGGGGCAGATGTGCCCAACAGCTATGACATCATCCAAAAGCAGGTCTTTTCTCCTTCTACAGTGCCCTCCTCCCCAGCTTTATGGGAAAGAGATGGAATATAAAGGGATTTATCAGGTGTCTTATCATAAATGTGCTTTATATCCTGAAGTGCATCTGTGAGCTGGTTCTCACAGGTGAAACCAGATGCTAGCTTTGAATAAGGACAAATAAACAGAAAAAGAAAAGATTGTGCACAGGAAAGAATTTTCAGCAATTATGTATGTTGTGGGAAAGAAAAATAAACCCAAATATACATCCGTTTGGTCTCTAAGCATGTGATTTCTTTCACTGTCAGGACTGTAGGTGAATTTGCTTTCATCTGACAGTGAATTCAGCTCTGCATTCAGCAGCAAGCACTGCTGTTCACTGGGCACCTGGAAAGGCCATCTTTGGCTGAGAGATGAGGCTCTGCTCATTAATCACCGGCACCTCTGCCGAGGCAGCCAGTGCAGGTGGACAGGAATGCTGCCTGTCACGGCGGTTTTGGCTCTCTGAGCTCCCTTCCCTCAAAACCTCCAGCCACCACCAAATCAATTTAACATTGATTAACAATTTCCATTATGCCTGAGGGACACATGGATGTCAGAAGTTAGGTCCCAGTTGTCTGGGAAATACCCACATAATCTAACTACCTCTTCAGATAATACAATCTAGAGACTATATCATAGCCTTGGATCAGGTGGATTTTTTAGTCTTAAGTCCCATTTACTCATGTTTTAGGTTACCTAGATCTTGCCCCTATTTCATAATAGAAGAATTATAGTAGAAGGAAGAAACATGGAGCTTCAAGATGTGGCAGGCATAAAGGAATCTTGTAACATGCTTTTGTAGGTGCAGCATGGAAAAATTTTGTCTCCATTTACCATAGGTGTACTGGGAAGCATAGAAACCCCTTAGTTTTTTTCAGAAATTTTTTTTATGTTATGGTTTTGGGATTTTTTATGTGGAGGTCTTTAGGTTTTCAGAGCAGTAATGTCAAACCTTCTGACAAAAATGCAGAGACCTCCAGGTATAACACAGCTTGTAAAGGGAAACATACAAGATACCTCATCATTTCAGCCAGTGCTTGTGCCTCAGCATGCTGAATGTGTGCCCACTACGTGACAGAAGAAGCCCTGTGCTTTCACCACACAAACCCTGCATGTTTTCTTGGGTAGGGGAGGAAAGTGCTTGCTGGGAGGAGAAAGGCTGCTGGGACAAGGAGTATTGCTCATCACTGCACGGCTCTTGCTGAGAGGACAAGATGTTCCATGCTGGTGCTAATAAACCGGAGGAAGATTTTCATGACCATAAAAGCATAAATATCTGCCTAAATGAGAAAAGAAGAAGGGAAAATGCTAAGCCAAAAAAAAAAAAAGGTAACTTCAATACTCGCTTTTTTTTCTCTTTAAATATCTGCAGCTAGCAATGCTCACAGGGAGTGCCAGGAATATGAGAAGGTTGAGGAAGGGCAAGCACTTGCAATCTCAGCCTTTTCACACTTGTTGCTGCTGAATCATACAAAACACCACATAACTCCACATAGCCCTGTTTGGGGCTGTGTGAGCCATTGCCAAGACAGTGACATCTTTGGGCCAGCATAGCTTTCTAATGTGGAGAACTGCATTGACCATTCTGAGGCAACCGGGGGGGCAGGATTTATCCAAACATAATAGAAATTGTGTATCTGGAGAAAAAAAAAGAAGAGATCATGATAAAATTAATTTTTACTGCAACCATTTATGTCTTGGCTTTGTGAAAACTGTTTCAAGTCACTGCCTTTCTTTAGGAGGGTCAGGAGGCCAAGTCCAATGATAAATACAAAACTCTGAGATCATTATTCCCTTCTTGGACTTTAACTGACAAAAAGCTCCATTCTGTTTGGCTGGGCTGCAGTCCAAAGCCCAGTGACCACCCTGCTGCAGCAAAATGCTGAGTTAGGGTATTCTTGAAAACCTAAAACATCACTTATGCTTTTCCTGATACAAAGCAGATGAAAGTCCACAGTGTCTCTATCTTTAATTGTCCATACACTGGTCCTCTTCGACTAGGCTTGATAAAGCCCTACTGCAGTTGGAGGGCACAGCAGTTGGCGCTTGTGCTGCCAGCAGAGGTTTTAGTGCCAGGGCTTCACTCCTTGAAGGCAGGGGAAGACTGGCTGCTGGCCAGGCAGCACGTGGGCAAGGCTGCAGTAAGCCCCTCTTGGGCTGAGCTTATGCTGCTGGCTGAGCACTGACTAGGACTCCCATCTGGGTGATTTTTGAAGGTGTCCACCAAAACCTGGGTTGAGGGTCTCTTCTTCTTCACCAGTATTAGCAACATCAACAGGCTCTTGGTTAAAGTACCATTGCAACATTAACAGGATCTTGGTTAAAGTAACATTTGCCTTGTTTTAATCTGGGGCATGGGTTCAGCTGTATTTTCTGAACAGTCTTCAACACTGATTTCCAGTTGTCCTATATGTTCAAGCTGGAATATTTTAATGTTAAACTCCACCTTACTTCTAAGTGAGGATGAGCATTTCAGGACAAAAGGAAACTTGAACCCCTTAAACCTATCCACTTCCACTGCAGTAGGTGAAACTTACTTTCCACAAGAATTCCCAAGCAAATTATGGCAAATTTCCCCAACTTCTCTGCAGCTGCACTGGCAGGCAGCCAGCAGGCTAAAGGCAGTATCAAATTGAATGTAAAGGTGTAATATACATAGCCCAGAGCTACCAGCAGAAAAGGCTCTGCCCTGAATCCTGCGGCTGCAGAAGCCACCGTGGCACCCAATACACACCCAGCCCCAGGCAACCAAAATGTGTACAAAAAACTATTTGTCTCTGCCCTAACAATAGAGTTCTGTCACTCCTGGACCATCCTCTCCAAGCCTGAGCCTGAAAAGCACAGACAGCCTCCTCCTGTGCCCTCCCAGGAGGGTATTTCTTTTCCCTCTGATGGATCCTCCACTGAAGGAGGGTTCTGCATGCATGTGAGGGCTGCATGGGAATGCTAACCCTTTCTTAAATCAAGGAGAATGGATCTTGCCTTGAATTGGCAACAATCCCTTGGCATTTCCAAGGCTGTGGATGCTGTTACTCTCAGAGATGCTATCAGAGATGTTGGGTTTTGGTTTGAAGCATCCATACACAGATGCAGGATGAGAGGGAAGAAGCCTCAGTACAGGCTGCTCCCTGCAGACGATGCTGCCTTGTTCTCCTCCTCCCCTTCTAAGCTGTTTCCTTGAGTGCTTGGTGCATTATGACTCATGATCACTGCAGACCCCAGCACTGATCAGCAGAAAAAGACAATGTATTTAATAATTTTTTTACAGTTTTAAAATAGCAATTGCCCAGCTGAGTGGGGCATTTGAATGTGTCAGCCATGGCTTTCTCATACAGACAGCTAAAGTGAGATGAAATTATTAGTCAGTGGGTGCACAAGTGATTGGGAAACATGCTGAACTTATCATGGTTTGTCATCAAACTGAAAATTCATTTTTAATAGGGTCACCCAGGGTGACCTGTTCGGGGCCTGTTTCAGTTTGATATTTTCATTAGTAACTCGGATAATGGAATAAAGTGTGCTTATAAATTCAGCCCATCACACTAAGCCAGGAGGATTGTGAGCATATTGGGGCCCAGGATTAAAATTCAAAATAGCTATGAAAAATTGGAGAGGTTTTCCAGAATCAACAAATGGAATCAAAGGGAGGTACATGCAAAGTGCTAGGAGGTCAAAAGGACTCGTATTGAAACAAGGAGTGCCCAACAAGGCAGCAGAAGAGACCTGGAGGTAAACACACCCCAGCTGACTACAGTGACACCCACAAGGGTACATGTGGGGATGTGAGGGCTGCGTGGCAACTTCATGGCATTGGGAACTTCTCAAGTGTTGCATCCAGCAGCTGGACATCACCTTTTAGGAAAGACACTAATGAAATAAGAAAGCCCTGAGAGACCATCAAGGGTATTACAAGGTTTGTAAAATCTGACCTGTGAGGAGAGATTGAAAGATCTTGGAGTTGTTTAGTCTAGCGAAGAGAAGATAGATAGGTCCAAAGGGAGCCAGATAACAGCCTTCAAATTTTTCTGTAAAGGGGATGAAAATCCGTTATCTTTATTTCCACTGAGAGTGGACATAAGGAGTAATAGAGTTAACAGAATGCAAGGGAGATTTAGATTAGATAGTAGGACAAACTACCCAGCAATAATGAAGTATAAGCAGAGGAGCAGGCTGCCTTTGTGGGCTGGGGGAGTGCAGTCATTAGAGGTTTTTAAGAACAGATTAGATGAATGGATGTTGCAGACAGTCTATTACAGTTCTTCTCACCTCAGCACCAGAAAAAAAGCCACAGGGCCCTAGCTTGCTGGTACTGCTTTATCTTTCCCTGCAGTAATTTGCTGGAGCTCTGCAGGAGCCAAAGGACCTATGCCAATAGCTCTTGTTCTGCTGCTCGGGAAGCAGAACAGCTCTGTCAGGGGGAAAACTCAACCAACTACGTGGGACGTGTAAATTCCATGGCTGGTACCTACAGAGGCATTAGCCACAGCTGCATGCCTTTGCTTATAGAGCAAGTCACTGCAGAGCTCCAATTCAAGCAGCTCTTGGGCTTCCTGGCTCAGTTGGATCTTCCCTTAGCACATGTCCTAAGGCACCCAAAGGCAGCGATGAAGTGCTTCTCTCAAGTATCACTCCTGATGTTTTAGCAGATTTGGTCCTTGGAGGCAGCTCTCACAGGCACCATTCTAACACCACAGGGCTGATTTATAAACTGAGTCAACCTCCATGACAGTTCCTAATTAAAGGGAAAAAAGTAAAACATCCAAGCTGCAAATGGCAAAGGCAACCATACTGCTTTGTAAATTAAAACAACTGCACACCAATAATTAATTGTATTCTGACTTCCCTTCATTTTTTTTCAATGTGATACAGCCTGTGATAAAATGTGCTTTAAAAATCAGATGGTTAAACAAGATGTGCAATGTGCTTATTATTATAGTTTCTACCCCAATCTGCGAATCAGTGCCTCTTCACTGTGAGTCTGAGATTATTTAAGCATATAGGTTTGTGTTTTAGGAAACAGTAAAAATTGTCTACTCAATGATAAATAATTGCTTCTTCTTTAGAAGCACTTGTTATCACCTCCTCATACTGAATATTTTTAGTACTAGCAAAGTATCTTCTCTGCAGCTCCCTTGAGACATCTGTTCTCCATATGGTGGACTTGCCTCTGCTTACACAGCCGGTTTCTGGGAAGGAGTCTCCTGGTATGACAAATTGGAATTATTTCCAGGTCTTCAAACACTTCACTAGTTCCTGACTCATGTAATTGAGCCTAACAAGTTCTGCAATATTGTACATGTTTTAATCCCTCTTGCCTACCTAATTTTTGTCATATTACTTCCACTGACAGCAAGCTGTCCTTAAAACATCAACACCAGGTTGTCGGGAGCAAAGAGCCACTTAGGCGCCAGTGCCGGTGCTGAGCCCTGCTAGTGTACATCACACCACCATGCTGTGCTGCTCCTCTGCTCCTTGAAGTTAATCTGCTGAAAGTGGCATGGTTACCCCATCCTGGCCATGGCCATGGGGCTGCCAGCATGGGAGCACAGCGTCTTTGAGCATCTGTGCCAACTCCGTAGCACTGTGACTCGTGCAAGAAAAATGGGGCCACCCCAGTGCTATGGGCCACACTATTTGCTTCCTGTGGTTTCTGAACCACAGAAGACTCCTACAATCACACAGAAAGGAGACAGCATTTTTTTCCCCTTTGGTTTGACAGAAAATGCCAGAGGAAGAATCGAGAGCGAAAAAATAATCACTCATGTTTGTGTGCTATGCATATATCTATAGTTACCCTCTTATTCCCCATTGTAGCCCGTGATGTATTGGTACTCTCTGACCTTGAACTATAAAGCACATGCACTGTTCAAATATCTTTCCTCATGCCTTATTACAGAAACTGCCAGTTTGAATTTTTCTAGAAGCTGTTACAGTACAAAGAGACACAAAGCTCTGTCAAGAGATTCATTCCACACAACCATGTGATATTGCAGGTAACAGTGGAGGGAAACCACACAGATGATTCTTTAAGAGCAAGACTTTCATGGAGGACCAGTGGAAGGCACTAAATATTGATATTTCTGGCTCACAGTGTTTGTGTATTTTAATAACACTCAAAGCACCCATTTTCTTTCCATGCTTAGAGAATCAGGGAAGTGCTGCAGCAGCTGATGGGAAGAAGCTCTGTGCTTGGGGAGGAGCAGCAGCAGTGTGGGGAGCACTCCACAGCAGCAGACCCTCATCGTGCTCAGCCCCCAGCATGCTGCTGGTTGTAGGTTATCCTGAATGAGCTGTGATTTTGTCTGGAAAATCTAATGCTTTAGACCATTCACACTGTATTTTTTCCAATATCTGTAGCTAAAACTCCAAGGATACAATATGTGGCCATGAGAAATGCATCTAGCCATACTATTTTTTCTGTTATAAATAAAAAATCCTTCTTAAATAGAAAGAAGTCAGTTGTTTTGCAGAGTGTCACATATGAAGTACCTGGAGAATAGAGGAGTACTCAGGAACCTACTGAGAATAATGGGGGCAAAGTAAAAGTGGAGTAACCCAGGTGAAAACTAAAACCTGAGGAAAAATCCCCAATGTTTCTCTTAAATTCTTGGTTGATGAGAAACTAACTGACCTGTCTTTTTGTACTTTAAAATAAGATATATGGAACAAAGATTTTGTTTCTTACCAATTAATATGTGGACTTGCTGTTATGAGATAGCTTAGAAATCTGTGTTTTACGGAGTTGCAAAAAAAACTTTGCTTATGAAGCAGCAGATAGGGCACATTCAGCAAACATGTTATTGCTTAGCTTCCACGTATGAGACAATTTCTGCAGCTAAACAATATTAAATGTTTCAGTAAATCACTGCATCATTAAGGACCTAAAGGGCAAAGATGTGTCAAATCGAGTATGCTGTTTTGTCTCAACTTTTCTTACATCCAAGGTTACAGCAGGACAGTTCAGTGGCATATTCCCAAACACTGAGCCACTGCCAACATTTTCTTAATGGGATTAAATTGTGCCTTGTTAATGTACAAAGACACATTTTAAGTATGCTTGGCCATTTATTTGATGTATGATTCTCTTTGGCTGAATTATTAGCCAGGAATTGTGAATAGTAAAATCTTTATTTCATTACTTGCTGTAGTTCTCCTAAAATTTATGCAATTAGTGATAGAGATATTAATAGAATGGAAAAGTAAAGTGGATCATTTAGAAGTTTTTCCCTTCTGTTAGTACTTCTATCAATAATTGAATAAATACTGGGAGAAGAACAGCATATTGATGCACATGCAACTAAAAAAATTGAATTGATAAACAGCTGTCCAGAGGGACTGTCCTGAGATGACACCCTGATTTGCAGAATCGGACGGAAGGGAATACATATGGCAGCAATACTAACCCACAGCTAAAACAATGCACAGGCTGCTCAGGGACAGGACTCAGAGGCTGGGATGGAGATGGGTGTGGAACTTCTGTCAAACTGGGCCTCTGGTACCTTTTTGCTGCAGGAAGTAACCCAGCAGGAATCGTCTCTACAAAGACATCCTTGGGCCATGACATACACAGCAGATTTAACATGATGAAAACATTTCTGGTTGCTGCAAACTCTAAATTAAGATGTAAATAAAAAGCAGTTTTCTCTCCCTTTATGCTGGCCAAGAAAACCTCTACAGTGTCCCAGGTTTACCTGGCTCTTTCCTCCCAGCTCAGCAGCAGTGCAGCCTCTGAGTCAGCGCTGCACAGCCTGGCTTCCCCCGCCCCGCACCCTGCAGCGGGGACTCCCGTCAGGTTCAGCAAACGGTGCGAGGGCTGCCTGGTGCGGAAACTAGAATGCTGTAATTAGATGTGCTATACGTAGGTGCCATCTCCAGGCAGGTGACGCCCGTGCAGGACCCCAGCCAGCAGCGCTGGAGACCTCTGCATTCCCACAAGTGCGTGGCTCACCAGACAGCAGCCGTGTGCTGCAGTCTTACGGTGGCCACAGCTACGGTATCCACTCGGACACAAACTCTTACTGCGGAGCTGTTAACATCATAAAATACATTCTACAATAATTTCTGAGAACTCCACACTCACTATGAACACATCACAACTGAGACTCTCCTCCTGCAATTGTCCTTTGCTTACTAAAACACTGATTTATTAAAGACTTGATCCTGATCTTATTTCACAGCTATATAATTCCACTGCTATGACGTTATCCCAAAAGGCTTTAAAATACAATGCATAAATGTGGAAAAATTAGGAGGATTGCCAAATGGTACATGGGCAGAACATCCCTGCATTTGATCTTGATGCTGAAGACCATGCTGATTCTCCCTTCTTGAGACTGGTAGAAACATGTGTATGTTGCAATCGAAAGGGTAAATACGAGAGGCTAACTAAGATACCGACTTCTGTCACAGACCAGTGCTGTCTTTCCTTTGTTTATATTCTAAAAACTTTCAATTTATTTGTATAATCACCAAGGGTTAGTGTTGGCGACTAACTGTGCTTTATAATGAAGCACAGTTGTCCAGCTCCTCCCTACAAAGGAACAAGTCAACACTACCAGGGTCTGCACTGCTAACAAGGACTGCACCACTTCCAGTGCAAAAGCCACCACTGGTAGAACTGAAACAAATTTATGGCAAAAATTAAAACATTTATATTTTAACATCTCCAGACTTTATTAGGTGTTCTTTATACAGTCATCTGGTATGTTTAAAGAGTGAGCAATCATATAAAAGGAAATATGGTCATAACTGATTGAAGTAATAAAACCCTGAAACTAAATAACATCTCATAACTCATTACACAGCATATATTAGATTTCATTACATCAGTACATGACTTAGTAGTAAATTCTCCTGTTGGTCATAAACCTCTAAAGTGTTGTCATCCAGAAAAATGAAATTAAAAAAGGGAAGAAGACAATGCCAGGACATTCTGGTTGTGCTTGTACTGTTACAGCACAGCCCCACCTTACGTCAGGGTGTGCTGGCCTTGATGGGTGACGCTGGAGATGGGTGATGTGTTTTTCCCCAGTGTTATCATTGTCCAAGACAATGCCACCCCTCCACCTGGGGCACTGGCATTGCCAGGGGTTCGTTTTTGTTTAGCTGACCTGCTGTTGAGCTCATTACCCTTGTGTGCTGATGAAGCCGCCTGCATCTCTGGCACTGGGCAGCTCTTGCAAGGATGGTGGCTGAGCAGACCCTCCCTGTGCACACCCCTGTCTGCACTGGGGGTCAGCAACCCCGCTGAGCAGGTGGTGGTGAAGCAGCAAGGGGCTGGTCACAGAGGCCAGAGCTGTGGGTTGGGAGCCTGTGCTCCCTCTGCCATGGCACTGGGCAGCCTTGGCTGCAGGCATTGTTTGCTGCTCACCACCCCAGGGAGGGCATGTGGGGTGGTTGCTGCCCACCCAGCCTCCTCACCCTCACCGTGTTTTCACCTGCCCTTGTTCACAGCCTGATGAACTGCTGCAAGCTGGCAAATGTGGCTCTGTCACATGCCCTGGGCTGCAGGGAGCTGGATGGACACCCAGCTACTCACCACTTGGAGAGATGGCATGGCTGAAGCCCAGAGGGACTGTGATCTGCGGCTCTCAGAAGGGACCTCAGAAAGGCACTTCACCAATTTGAGTTACCCCATGGAAACACCAGCATGGGGGACTTCCGAAATCTCCTCTCTTTCTGAGGCTTAAGCATCTCCCAGCTGATTCCCAAAGGCTATTCAGGATGCTGGTGCCTTCCTGCATCCTTCAAAGGTCAGAGCAGAGGGTCACTGATGACCTGAGCACGCTCCATGAGCCCAGTGACCTGCTGGTGTGTTTAAGGGAGCTGGCAGTCACTCGCAATGAGGAGTGACATGAGCTCACCATGCCCACAGCTTTGTGCTACAAACAACAAATTCTTCAGAGAAATCACTGGGGAAATCACTTCAGAGAAATGAGCTGGGGACAGGCTCTGGTAAGTGTTTGAGCCACCCAGCTACAGTGTCAGGGACCTGCTCCCCATCTTCTTGCAGCTTCTAGAGTCTTGAACTCTTGTTGTGCTGCAGCACAGCACCAACACCTCATCTGGGGCTCCATCCTCCAGCTGCACAGGCCAGGTCTGAGCAGGGAACCAGCCCCGTGGCTGGGAAAGCTGTTTTCCCCCAGGGCCAGCAGGGTGGCAGTGTTTACCACCTCTTTCCATTTGAGTGTCAGGGCTGGCACCTGCTGCATCAGGATCAGACGGGCTTCTGCTAGTGAGGTGGGCAGCAGCTCCCTCATTCCAGGCTAGGAGATTCTGCTAAAATGATTTCTGAGCATATTTGCTAGGATCAGTCCACAGCAAACCCCTTGCTGCAGGGCTCATCTCTATGCAGCATGCCATAGCTCAGGCCTAAGATAGGCTCTTAGACATGTCCAAGGTACCTGTCTGGCAAAGCCAGTCGTAAGCAGAGACTGTTGCGGCTCTGGGTGTCAGCTGTGAACAGTGGATCTTCCTCTCCACAATTCCCCTAAAAGGTTTTATGTTGTTTCCTCTGAGAACCAACCTCCCCTCCACCATCTGACAGTTTATAATTACTCAGAGCAACTGATCAGCAACTAAACCATTTGCAACATCTGGGAGATCTTAAGGCAGATCCCAGTCCAAGCTGCACTGATGTAATTGTTTTGCTGGGTGAAGGATGATAACTCTCCCTGCTTAGGATTATACTCCTTCAAAATAATCCAATGGTTTTTTTGAGGCTCACTTATGTCAACATGTGCTTTATTGTGTCTTATGTGTTTTTAAAGTGCTGGATAGAAGCAGCGGGAGAAGTCCCCTTTCAAAGCATACCTCCTCATGTTCTTTTTGAAGTAGCTTGTTGAATAAGGCTTTAATGGCTGTTTTGGACACGTGCAGACACACCACTGGGTTTGATATACTTATGATAAGCTAAGGATGGAAATTCATGGAAGAGATCCCCCAGAGCTCCAGGGGTGAAGGTGACTACATCCCTCCTTTCCATGAGAAAGAATAAGAGCCTGCGACAGATAAGAACAAAGCTGTGTGAAGCCAGTCACTGCTATTCAAGCTCTGTACCAAGAACCAGCTCTGAGGGATGGCTGCAAACCTAAAAGTCGCCCAGCAGAAGATGCTGCTTCCAGCAGTAGGCCTGAAGATCTGGGCAACAGAAGGAGTGATAACAATGGTCTTTGAGGTAAACATTAACTACTTTGTGCAAACATCAAACTCCATCTCTAAATGTCTGATCTGTCATAACTGCATCACCAGTCTTACACTGGGAACAGCAGCCTCTCTGAAAGACAGCTGTACCTCTGAAAGGAAATATGCTCTGTTACTTTTGTAACTTTTTCCTGAGAATGTTTTTTGCAGTTGTTGCTTTTTTAAATACATAAATAAAGCATGTCTAGTTGCTGTCAGTGCAGCCCCATGTCCTGACTTTGGCTTGCCCTAGAAGCCTAGGCGCTAGGGATGACAGCCTCGATAGAGCTCCGACATGATGATCTCACCCTCCTCTGGTACCTTGGCTTTGCAGAGTGCAGAGCAGAGCTGAGCCAGGCCTCACCTGGCAGCAGGATGCATCTTGCTTTTTAGCAGAGCCACCTCTACACTGCCATGACAGTCTGGTGAGCTCCAGCAGGCAGGCTGAGTGCTGAGCACTGCTGGGGGCTTGCTTGCATGCTGATGGGAGTTTTTGTCCATCTTCTTCAGGATGAGAGACTGCAGTGGAGAAACATGGAGAACTTGAAGAATTTTTAGTTAATTGAAGCAAACCAAATAGATCAAGCTGCTTTTACGACTATTTCATAATAGTATCTTTTTAAACTAATACTCCACTGGGGAACTCAACTTGCAGACAGAAAACCCTCTGAAGTGCCTTGAAGAGATCTGAGCTTTGGACTCTGAACTTTGCTGCTTATAAACAATCATTTCAATCTGCTAGGCTGCAGTGGGAGTATGAGGCTTCATAAAAGGGCTTAGGTGTTGTAATACTAAGTGCAGCAGTGCTTAACTCCCTGTCTCACTATCCAGCCTCCCCTTGCAATCCAGAAGATTTAGACACAAAGAACCAGATCCATGCAGGCCAGTGGGGAAGCGCTTTAGGAAGGGCTGAGGAGAGCACAGCCCAGCTGTGCTGAGTTACCTCCTTTTGATCTGGTTTCAGGCTCCAGATCCTTTCCCAGCACAGGAACCAAAGCAGCACACTCTCATAAAAGAGCAACAGCAGGTCCAGCACTTGCTTAGGCTTTGGAAGAGAAAGATCCAGTGCTCCCCTTTTTCTGCAGAGATGTGAGCACCCAAAACTCAGATCTACCATGTAGCTGTGGGGGCATCTTCTTGAAGAAGTTCTGGTTTTCCTCAAAGAAACAGATGAGGTTGGGCCTCAGGAGATGGACGCTTAGGCCACGTCCAGGCACCCTGGAGGCAGGACAAGGACAGCTTGGATTCCACTCACAATAAGGTTTAATGGATGATCTTTAAATATTCTTTAGGGAAATTTTAAGCCTCAGTGAGTGCCATGAACTTGGCATTTCCAAAATTAGGACACACAGGTGTCACTCTCTGCAGTGGCCTGAAAAGCATCCTTGCCTTTGTCAAACCACCTCATACCTCTCTCCACATACTCATGCTCAGTGGCCCCATTTCCCAAAATGCATTAAACCGTAGGTTTGCACATAAATGCGTCAACTCCTCATCCTCACCATGTACCTCAAAAGCAGGCAAAAGGGATTGAGGTCAATTTATTTTCCTTAGACTTCCTTCAGATCCCTGCACATGGTTTCTTATCCTGGATCTACCTCAACCCCTCACCCACTCTGCATTCCTCACTCAGGCACTTGGCATATCTCCTTGATCCAGTGCCAGGGCTCAGGTACTACAGGAGAGCAAGGCAGAAGCTGGTGGGCAGTAATTGCCCAAGCAGGCAAGTGCCTCTAGGCAGGTGGAGTCAGGCATTGCCCTTATTTTGAAGCAGCTCATAAACCAGACCAGAAAACAGCTGTAACCAACCAATTTGAGTCCTAGTGTCTCCTGCTACAGTTTATCAGATCTTTCATAGCAGAGCAGTCAGCCAAAAGGACTAATACTCCCACTTCCACTCCAGAAAATATGTAAAAATTATGTAAAAATATGTAAGCATTCACAGAGAAGGGAACTGTGAATCCACACCTTTTGTGAAGAAAAAGGAATTGAGCTGAGAGGCTGCCAGCATAAGCTAGCATTAAATTGCCAGTGAGCAGAAGGGATTGAGGGTTCCTTCTCCAGACACGTCTTAACTCCCATCTTCCCAGGAAGGCAGAGGTGCAGATGCTTTCTGGCACCTTGGGACACCAGACTTGCCTGTCACCTCATCCCAGCAACACCAGCAGAAGTTCTGGGTGAGTCAAGAACTACTTGACACTGAAGGAATCTTACAGCTCCACATGGCCTGCAGTGGAGTTTGAGGAAACACTTTTGGGATCAGGCCCCGCTCAAGGGTACTTAGATGCTAATATAAACTGTTTACAATGAAGTTTGTGGGCTACAATTTCTCAAGATGTTAGCCCTCTGGGCCGTGAACCAGCTAAGAGAGGCTATGAGAAGTGAAGTCAGCCTGGTGTCACCCTGGAGGGGTTGCCTCTGCCTGTTCTGCTGCCCAGGAGCAGCCCGCGCCCTGGCCACAACCAACCTCCAACACTGTGGAGAAATCCTCAAGGTCACCTCTGACCTTTGCTATCTAGAGAGAAAATGCCTCAAGTCAGAATGTGTTTACCATATTAATGCTAAAACACTTCCATTAAAATGACAAGCACAATGTTTCATCAAAATTGTTATGGGATTTTTATCTGCTGTAGCTCTCCTTCAGATGGAAGTTGGATGTAAAACAAGCATATGTTTCTTGTTACAGTGCTGAAAAAATCCATTGTTTTGGGGTTGACCAATTCAAAATTTAAAGAAATCAGTCTGACATAACAAGCATGATCTTCAGCAATCAAAATGTATTCTTATATTTCACTATGTATTTAATAAAAGAACTTCAAGTGAAGCACAGGTTTGCTCAAAAATGATGAAGAATAATTTAAGCTAAAACTGTCATCAAACTGCAGGATTAGCAATGGTAGCTCAGACTCTTAATTTTAAACATATAATCTGGATGTAGTGAACTAAAACTACAAAAATACTTCAGTAATTTATGGAATCCCTATGAAATTTATATCAAAAAAACTACATTAACCAAGATGAAGGCTTCGAAATCAGGAATAAGGAAATGCAAGACTCACTGTCGCATTGTACATGATGATATGACCTTAAATTGCAGGTTCAGATTTTACCCAGGAGGCACTCTTCTCATTCAGGAATTCTATTCAATCCTCTTCAGTTCATGAGTCAATCTTGCTTTCTTAAAGTACTAGGTATAGGCCACAAATATGTAATCTTCTATATAACTATGAATAGCACCAGAGAAATAAGGATTGTGAGAATCCCTGTGAAATTTGCTCCTGATACCACCACCTGTTACTACAGGTGGATATCCATAGTGTGTATGGATAAATATCAACAGTCACACTTAATACTTTCAGAACCAATGAACTGAACCTAGACATAGATGTGATTACTCTGCACTTCTGCAGATGTAGCTCCAAACACACAGATATTAAGCACTTAGCAAACTCTTATGGAGCTTCTGTGAACCAAGTGTCTTGTTTACTATTACAGAAGAACCTTGTGACAGCAGAAGAAAGAAAATCCAGTTCTCCAAAGCAGAATGCTCTTTCCTTCCTCATCAGACTTTCCTTTCTTTTCACCTGTAGCTATTTGAACCTCTTTACTGTTACCGAGCTTTTCCTTAAAATGAGGCAACTTTGTGGATAGCAAGCTAATGGCTGCACAGGCTGGAATCATTCACAAAGGAGCACTCAGCCTGCACAAGGAATACGGCAGGATCCCACAGAGAAATGGACAGGTGGGATGGAATCATTACAATGAAACTGCAGATCTGAAACCCCATTTTTCCAAGCGCATTCCTTCCCATCCCAGGTATTTTTAAGCATAAATGCAAGCATTCAAAAATGGGAATCAGGCTGACCCTCCAACTTGTCACCAGCAGGATTCAAATCTTTCATACAAGAAAACTCCCATTACTTCTGGCTAAGATTAATGCTTGTCAACTCAGTATGCACAGAGGGGAACACCAGAGGGTGAAACAGGACATGTCCTCCAACCTACTCATTCATTAGACAGTTGCAGAAGCATACAAATCTCACATCACATATCCTGGAGAGTTTGGTCTCTAACATGAAGCTGCTATAGCTTCTGGTTCCCAGGCAATAGATACCACTCTTATGTTGGCCTCTTTCCTCCCTATTCCTCACCATTTTCAGATACTCCTAAACGTTTCAAATACACACCCATCTCTGCCAAAAAATGGCAAATAACATTTTCCTGACTAACAGCCATCAAAGATACAACTAGACAAAAGTAAATTTTTCAAAATACTTTGTGAGAAGACTACTGCACTTTACGGAAATTTAAAGTTTAAAATTATCAATCTAAGTCAGAAGCAACTGAAAACTCATCTAAATGAAGCCCCAGTGAACAGACAAGCTCTTAACATGTCTTCCTTTTTCCTCTTCACCTTGGGCTGCCATAAAGATCACTTGGAAGGACTCTTATTAACTTCTACTACTCACCTCTGACTCTATGAAGATGTTACATGTGAGAGTAAGGGGGTCAGTGACTTCAGATGCTTTAGGCCAATTGCAGCATGGCTGCTTTGCCTTCACTCAAAGGTCAGCCTATTTTTAAGTGCCTAATGCCAACAAAGCCCTTTTGTCTAAACCAAGTAATTTTTGAGAGACTTTTTTCTTAATTCAAACCTTTGCTCAAATAAGCAGACAGTTCTTCCACAGAATTTTAGCTTTTGTAGAAATTTGACCAGCTATGCTTTTCAAGTACTACTTTCACTATATAATTAAGTCCTCCAATATAATTCTAACGGATTATGAAATACTTCTAATTTCATTAGAAAACCATATTCTGATAATTCCATAAACAGAAGTGTGAAACTTCATGTCCTATTTGTCTCTTAGAAGAAAATCATAAAGTTCCCCAAAATACACCAAATTATGTATGATTCAATTAATAGATTTTACTACAGAAAAAAAAGAAACCTCAAATTTTTAATATAATCTCCACACAGACTTTAAATGAATATTGGCAGTGCAGGTATTTTTGCAGAATTTTGTTTTGCCACATCAGACTGTCAAATTTTGAGGCATTTCATCTAGGGATCACTACAAATGTAAGGGACTTTAGCAAGAAGGTGAAGGTTATAACCGAGTGATGAGCAAAGCTAAAAGTTTCTAATCCAGTATTTTATTTATCTGGTCATACCAATTCAAAACTGCAGGTGTGGTTTGCTCCTTTTTCTTTTGGTAAACTGACTGTTGCATTTGGCAGACAAGCATGCACAACAAAAGGAAAAAAGCAAACCTTGAGGTCATCATGCAAGACTCTGTACTTTGTACAGAAGATGAAGGTTATACAACAGGCTTTTAATTTCATGTCTAATACCAGTATCTGTCTCAAATTAACACCACCATTAAACTATGGAAGACTAAATTCCAGGTCTTCAGCCAGTAAGGGCCAGTATTTTCTGGATACTGATCACTAATAACTTGAGCATGCTTTAGGTGATGAAGAAAAATACATGAGAAGTTAACTAGGTTAAGTGCTATGCTGTTTAAAGCACATCAGAATATCACTTTTACTCTTTTGAAGAATAAAAAGTCTCAAAAAGCTGAAATGAGACCGTCATTGCAGTCTACATGAAAATAGTTTTTAAGGCTTAACAATGTATATGGTATAAAAAGTTAGTGAAACATTTCCTTATTTTATGATTAAGGAATCATCTTTATTTTCCATTTTTATAATATGTATCTGCCTGGGTGCACAGAACATTACATTCTGCTGTCTCACAATACCATTGTAACATCAAACACTGGTTAAGTATTGTTGTCCACAGTGACAAGTGACAAATGAAAATCAAATCCTTTTTAGTTTAAGAGAACAACTGGCATCAACAGCCGTAAATGTTTCTTACCTAACTCTACTACTGCAGAAAACAGCTGTAGGATGAAAAGAGTAAGAATCAAAAGCTGGAATGAAGACTGCATACCACTAAGCTAATGTGTAATGTATATGCTCACAGGAAAGATCCGAACATTAGCTTGTTAACATTCAGAAAGAACTCTTCCAAGATTTTTATAGTTTGACATGTTTATTTTAGTTGGATGATCAGACTCAATGAACAAGCTGAAACAGTATTCCTCAGCTTCACAATTGCCTCCCTATGGACTTCTACAACCAAATGTTTAAAAATATCAGAAATATGTGATATTTGCATGAAGTAGTTCAATAGTTACTTCTTGTTCCATGCTTCCCTTTCACGTCTTTCACGGATGACTTCTTTTAGGTATGGTTCGAGATAATGGTGATCCTGAAAAAGAAGAGAATATATTTAAACTTACAGAGGTCCAGGAACATCTCAAGTCATTCCTACAGACTATTTGTTTCTCATTCCTCCCCAGGTTTGACTGAACACCAACCTATTAAGAAAAAAAAAAAATCCAACCTTACTTACCCTGAAAAGGTAAACTTTGTATCTGCCAAGTCTGCAAAAGCAAGCTCTCTACTGCAACAACCACTAATTCCTAAGGCCTCATCAACATTAAGGCAAAATGATGCTTCCAGCTATGCCTTTAGAAACAGTGTTTTTTTGGCAGATACCTGAATGTGCAAGATCCACTTTAGTTAGTTCAAAGTCCAACTACAGTAATATACAATATCCACTTTGAGTAGCTCAAAGTCCTATCACTCCGGATAATCTCTTTTTGAGCTTAACTTCCAACCAGCACTGTAAATTTGTATTTGATAGAACACCCTGACCATGTTTAACACTTATAAACCAAACTGCTGCTTGAGGAAATATGCAACCAGTTATTCAATGCAACAGTTACATAAATATGATGGAGGAGACCACAAGAAACAGCCTCTGTTTATTCAGAGATGCATGAATACCTTTATACTCTTCTATAGTCAGAAGTTTAACAATAAAATTAACAATAAAATTCCTCTCTGCCTGGTAATCTGGAGGAAGCTGAGGCGGACAGTGATGCAAAGTCTGTGAATCAATTCACTACCAAAAACCAAAATTTAGTTACATCTGATAAGGCAAGTGCAGTTTGTTTTTTAAATTACAAGATGACACATATTTTAATGCAAGGTTGCCCTTCAAATTATTCTTCCTTGGCACCTTCATAAATAAAAGCTTTGGCTCAAGATTTTCTGTAAGATTAAGAAATTAATCAGAAAAGCATGAGACCTTTTGTAAGAATTCCAAAGCTATTTACACTATCTCTTTATCTGATAGCTTAGAAGAAATATTTTTCCTCTAAATAAACATTAAACACAGTGTACTGTGATTCTCAGCTGCAGCTTAAGCTTCTGTCATCTTGAGAAAAAATTAGTAATTCCTACTGAAAAACAGATTTTAAACAGCAATCTGAAGTGTTTTGCAGAGGTATTCCATGTACTCACTATACACTGACTCATGTACTCACTATAAAGAACATGTAAGCATGTGTCTCCTCAGAGACTGAAAATCCCAACCACCAGTCACAGCAGTGCCATTCAAGCCCTGAACCCTGGAGAAACTCTGCGCACATACCTCTTCATACTTCACCCACTGGCTTCTTGGAAGGATCTGATGTTTCAAGCTTAAGTCCAGGGCTCGCTTTATGCGAAATACTCTTTCATTGTAAAGATGTTCTGGAAGTCTCTTCAATGCTTCTTTCACATCATCATCTTCATGCAAAGTATCATCTCGCATTAACCCTGTACCACGAAGAATTTACAGTATCTCTGAATAAATTTCCTTCAGTAAGATTTAGGATTAACACAAGTACCATGGGCAAAACACTTCCAATGCAAAATTATGAAGAAAAACCAAACCAATGCAGGAGAGCCACTAATTGCTCACAGAGAACATGCAATCCTAAATGCTGACTTTCACATACTTTTTTTACTCCATTTGTTAAAGAGGAATAAGGAAAACAGGTACTTAATTCAATGTGTTTCGTGAGAATATACCTATACAGAACAAAAACTTCTCTGGATCTAATGGGTGAACTTATGTGCATCTAATCTTCTATCTCTATTTAAGGTGACTGTCCAGGCAAAGGGTTTTTGAGAGCTCTGAATTCATTAGAGTTAGTCAGCCACAGATGAGACTCCACTAGGGAAGAATTATTTTCTAAACTTCCCTGTTCATAATGACCAGATCTCTGCTGACTACACGAAGCTAGGGAAACCTGGAGCTTTATGTTGGTGTGTGAGTTCCAAATTAGAAGTTAAATCAGGGAGAAGCACCCAGTCTTCTCAAAACCAAGAACACTCCCACACTTTCTGTGGAACAAAGGATTCTTGAAACTCAAGCAACCTTTCTGTAAGGTTCAGTATTAACAAAATAGGACAAGATATTACTTCTGTAGCATTCCGAGATGATGCAGATTACTACAACATACCTCCTGACTTGTGGGTAAAGGTTTTCATCTCATGTGACCAATCTGGCAGTAGTGTTTCAATAAAACAAAAACTTCTTTTGAGTAATGTATTCTGAAATTCAGTTTTGTAATTTATTTCAAAGGCACAGGGAGCACTGCTGCTAGTTTAATCACAATATTAATTTTGGTGCTTCTCTAATTTTTGCCGCACATTTCCAGAAAAACAGCAGAATTAAGAGTTTCAGCAGACAGGCATTATCAAAGAAGAATTAAGCACTGTATCTTTGGAGGAAGGATCTAAGCTTACTCGTTTACAGTCTTCTTCTAATTTTTTTTCTAACTTCCCCAGGGCAGGTATGTTAACTTCCTTTAAAAGATTTGCTTGTATTGTGGTAAGCAATAAATTGCCACATCTGAATATTCAGATTCTTGTCATCCAAGAACTGTTCTGCCATCTAAATGGTTGAAACAAACTTGGTAACAACTCTGGATAAACTGAAGGCAATGCCATTAAGGCAACCTCTTCTCCTTAAGGAAGCCCTGCTCTGACACCTATTCCACCACTGCGCAGGCCAGAGTGACGCCAGCCCAAGTTATGGTGACGCAAAGGGCAGAACTCAACTATAATCTTTTTTGCACTTTGGATACTTGGCATAAGTACTGCAGATAGGCTGACTACTATCAGTGGGAACCTCTCCAGGTTCAAGTGCAGTCTTTGGGTTAGAAGACACCGGCCAATGAAAGTGACTCGATGGAGAAATATAAATAATCGAGCTTTCAGGACTGCTTTGTTAAAGTTTTTTCAAGTATCCCAGCTTGGCCTTAGCGGTTATAAGTTAATTCACTGGCACATGAGCAAACACAGAAATAACAGAAAAGGTATAAATCACAATAACTGCAGCTATCACCAACTTTTTTCCCTACAGAAGTAGTAACTAATTTTGACCAAAAAGCCTTATGCCAACCTGCACATACATATGGCAGTTATGAACTATGATGACTTTGAGAACTGTTACATTTGCAGTTTTTAAAACTCAACGAAACACTTACCGAGTTTGTTGAACCCAGCTGCATTGTAATACCACTTGCGAATCGTGTCTATTATGCGACCACCTCCTGCAACTGAATGCGACCACCATCAGTTGCACAGCAAGGTAAAATTCAACATTCACACGTTACTATGGCAGTAGGCAAATATTTGCTGGCCTCTTTCACGTGCATTAATGTAACACTGCATCAAGTTTGAATTTGATCATATATGACTTGGCCTCTACTTCTCGATATTCCATACTTCTCAGTGTCTCACACACTGACACTGAACAGGTCGAAGGGTGGCTCTTTACATACAAGAGTTTGACCCATTTCACTTAATTTGAGTACTGGGCTGCTTTAAGACATGGAAAAATGCCACCAATTCCTTGTCAAAGACAGCAACAAAGCCTTTATGCTCCGTAACACTTACACGAGCCAAACCCATAGTTTCTACATAGAACAAAACCATCAGGCTTTTCAAACAGTTTATCTAAGCTCCCCGGCTTCTGCTATGGGTTAACGTGACTTCAAGGTCAGCAGTTATTATACTGTTAACCTTCTGCTCTCCTCTCCAGATACTACAAAGCTATTCCTTTTTTCAAGGAGCTGCCAAAGTCAACCACAAAATCAACACTAAAACCTCAAAAAAAACCCCAACCAAACAAAAAAATCAAACCTCCACACCACATATAGCATGTTCATCTTTCCTTAAATGTGGTTTGAGATGGCAGAGGTGCTTTTACATATAATCAAGTACCTCAACAAGGGGTCTAGCAGCCCACGAACGGCACAACACGGGCCCTGCAGCATGGGCAGGCTGTTTTATGACTTTCAAGCCGTTTGTTTTACCAAGTCACCCTCCAAAAGCCCCAGTGTTCCGTGTGATGCGTCATTAGAACACATCCTCAGCCAGCTCCTTAGTTATTCCTCCGTCCTTTAAGGCCAGAGAAACAATAACCTTAGACCAACTGAGCGCGGAGTCGATATCTGCGCAGGACAGCGATCCCCAAGGCCCCTCATGAGCAGCCCAAGGATTCCTCTAGTGCTCCTGAGCACTCTCTGCGCCCAGAAAATTCGGGTATCAGAGCCAGGCTCCCTCCGCTGCCAAAGGAGGGCCCGCGAGGAGATTAGCCCAGCGACTGGCAGCGACGCTCACTGTCCCCGTCAAGGGCACACGGTGCACACCGGCTTCCCGGCTCCCCCTCTCCCCGTCACGGCCCGCCTCGCTGCCCGGCGCGGGCAGGGGAAAGCCCAACGCCACAAGCGGGNAGCGCGCGGGGCGGGGCAAGCCCGCCAGTGCTGCCCCGACGCCGACGCATGCGCCCTAGCGGGGGAGCGCTATAGGTGACAGCAAAAAATTGTGAAATAAAATATAACTTTGCAAAGCACAATAAGTGAAGCACTAGTCGGTCACGCCGAACAGCAGAAACATATCTCTGCTCAAGTATCGCAGCCGCCAGTTAAGCGGCTCTGCGTTCTGATGTACAGACCGCTGCCTCTCCCCAGCTATTCCTTCACAGGAAGGGACCACTGCATTTTGAAACAAAAAAGTTTCAGTCAGGGGATAGTTTCAGTCAGGAAAACGAACAGCACAGCCCAGAGTGCGGCACAGGGCGCAGCGTCGTTCCGCATTGCGAGCCTCAGGGACTGAAGGCGCTCACTCGCCGGCTGCTCTGGCCCTGGCCGAGCACAGCCCCCTCTAGCAAGCCATGTGAGGGGAGGGGGGGAAATTCTAAAGATTTTTTTTTTTTTTAATCGTAAAGCCACAAAGTTTTTGGCATGGTACACACTAAGTTCTTCTTTCCTTTCTCCCCTTCCTTTTTAGTACTCCCATTAAATGTTTTGCTTCCATTCTTCATCATGATTCTGGGAAGCTATTTTGGCAGAAGCTTGTGCCTTTAACAGTTCAAAGAAACCGGTTTAGCTCTGGCAGCAATAATTTCTACATTTTAAAATATTCAAGGAATTTAAAGCTCAAAGTTTGAGACATTCAAAATACACGCACTGTAATATAATTTCTATTACAATGGTTTATCACGTGGTAATACATAGTAATAAGGCTAGTGGAGCAAATCGGCAAAAATTAACTCAAACATTATGAACCCACATATGTTCTATTAACATTTTTACTATAAACATTATTTTTTACAAGATTGTTTGAAGATTACAGTTTGTTATTAGCATTTAATACAATCAAAAATCCAAGTAAGCATATGGTACTTGGATACTTTTATTTAACAGGAGGAAATGGGGGAAAGTGCTTAGCCATCACATTTCAGCCACCATGGGATTTGTGAACATCACCGAGAACAGTCTGCTTAAGAGGATTTCAAGCAATCGGCCCAGGCCAATGGAATAGGAGACATGAGAAAAAAGACAAAAGAGAGCATCTCAGATATATATCGCAGACAATGAATGTGGTTTTTCAGTGTGTTTCAATCACTTCTTTTTCAAATTCTTGATTTAGATAAATAAGAATCTATCCAAAGTCATAATCCAGAGATCACTACTATTCTAATTCTTTAAATCTCTTTAACCTTACTTTATTTCCCACCTATTAATAGAATTTAACCGTTTGAATTTTATTCTGCTGTGCATAAAAATTGCTATTTTCAGCTTAGGCAATGAAGGTTTAAAACATTGAGGCTTTTTCATTAAATAAGCTTAAATCAAAATTAAAACATCTGGATTTCAGTTTCCTGAACTGTTTTTAATGAAGGAATGGAAACTTCTAAACAATATCAGGCAGTTTGCGTGTGGATTTAGGCAGCTTTTTAATGCTTCCCAAATACAGTGTGAAACATTTGATATTTCCTTTTTAACATGCTTTGTTTAATGATAAGATTAAGTACTTTTAATGATAAGTACTCCCATGATATCTAATGTCAGCATTTCCTTCAGCTTTTACAACGGATTAACTCTATCACCTTAATACATACTACAGCTTCTTTTCATAGGTTTACTTGTATATTAAAGCCACACTAATCTCATTGGTCTGGGGGGGGGGAACTGAACAAGGGGAAAAGAAAACTAAAATAAGGTCCTTCTAGATTTCAGGGACACTAATAGTTTTATTTTCTTTCTATAATTTGCCTAAATTCAGTTTGCCGATTGCCCTTCTGTATGAGGAGTTTCACACATGTAACAGTGTGATTCTTTCTGCCATACAAGGAAAATAATAACACTATTATCTCAAGCAGGTAAACACAACACTGCTTTACTACTGCACTA
Organism: Erpornis zantholeuca; assembly: GCA_013400515.1. Classification (NCBI taxonomy): domain Eukaryota; kingdom Metazoa; phylum Chordata; class Aves; order Passeriformes; family Timaliidae; genus Erpornis; species Erpornis zantholeuca. Next base: position 108,256 of record VZTN01010674.1, read on the forward strand.
TCTTGTGATCCTGACTTTAGGGGAAGAGAGTGAAGACAACAAGACAGGGAATAAATCACTAGCCAGTTTTTCAGTCCCCCAAAATTCTGCTATTATCAAATGAAAACAAGAATCCACTTGAATTTACCTTTCTGTTAGTGTGCTGCATCATCCACTCTGAATTAAGTTAGTGATTAATTGCAAGGCTTGCATTAGTAGCAATCAGTATATTCACTCGATCCTTCTGAAACATATTTTTAAGTTACTATAAATATTACTGTGCGCCTTTAAATCCGACACACTTCTTAAAGCAGTAATTAAAAAAGAGACCTCAAAGGCAAGTAGTTTTAAAATATGTTTATTTCCTAACTTAATTCTATAATTAGTAACACATGTAAAAAATTAAAGTGTTTTTAAGAAATTTTCAAAGTCCTGCATAGAAGCTTTGGCAATCTCTGTACAAAACACCTCATCAGGCAAGGATACCAGCTGATCCAGAGAGACGTAGCTGGGTTGTGCTGGGTCATACTGGGCTCTTCCCAAGAATGCAAGAAACATATGCCTCTCTCTGATTCGTAATAGCTTTGAGTTGAAAACCTAAGAAAGAAAAAAGGGAAGAATTTCTTAGGTTGCCTACATTTCAGACTCTGAGGCATTGAAAATAAGAGCCTTTTTTAAACAAACGGAAGATCTAGGAAGAAAACAAATAATATGCTTATTTTCCTTTAATTTACATCAAACACCAAATAGGTTACATTTTTCTATAAATTATCTAAACTCTAAATAAATGCTTCAATACAATATGCTGACATACACACACAACAGAAAACAGGGAATGATACAAAAAACCTAGACTGCTTGAGAGTTGTTTCTATATAACAACTATATTACTTTTGTGTAATCGCAGCCAACAAAGTGGAGAGAGTTATTCAGAAAGAGGGTGCATTTTCCCTGTAGAATCAGACAGATTCAAATGACCACTGTCACAAGGAAGAAATGCAGAGGTGACCACATGGCATAATACAAACAACAAAATGGCACAATGGTAAGGGCAAAGGTGAGTGGCTGTGACTGCTGTCATCATAACACAGCCAAAAGGCACAGTGTGGTGGTTCAAAATAACCACTTGTCTTCTGCTGCACAGCAATGCCTACCTTTCAAGATGCCTGCTGCAAAAAAAAATATCTAGACAGTCAAAGATGAGAACAATGGTAGGAAAAACATGAAAGAAATCAGCAGAACATCTAAAAAGAGAGGGAAGTGCAGAAAATGAGATGCACAGTTAAGTCATAAAATCAAAGATCTAAGTTCATTTCTGAGCAGTACAACTGAATAGAGAGAGATGCCACAGAGGAGATAATGGTGAAAATGTGAATGCTACAGTGAGCAGAGATTTTACTAAACAAGACACTACATTGATGAAAGAAGAATTCCATGAGGATGCAAACTAATTTGAACAAGGAGGGAAAAACAAAACTACTGTTCCTCCTCTGCCTTCCTCGAATTTTAAGAGGGAGTCGGAAGACAGGAGGAAAAAAAAACCAAAACACTTAACCACCATTTATGAAGATAGCTGACAGAGGGAATAGTTACAGGAGCAGCTGTAACATCAAAGATAATTTGACCCAAAAAAACATCCTGTATACTTCCTATTTTCAACATGACTGTCATTCAGGATAGAAGCAAGTACATATGGAGACAAATATGCATTTGTGAATGCACAAATTAAAGGCCCAACCATATACAGACTAACATGCACTACCTGTATCCTGGAACTCATAGTTTTTGAGGATGAAAGGGAAGAACAGGAAAGAGAGGGAGTGACTGTGCTAAGAGCAAGGAACAGAGGAAACTCTCCACTTACCCTTCCAAACAAAGGGAAGAAAAATAATGAGGTGAACCACCAAAGCCCACAATAAGACAACTGAGAAGGAAGTGAGCAAAACTTGTGGTAACTCACAGATCAAGGAGGGCAAAGTGACACAGACGAGCATCAGAGCAAACATCCTTGTTAAGTAAAGATATATTAAATAGGGAGATAATCAAAATCCTGAGGAGTAGTTTTATTCCCCTACAGAATTTTGGCTTTCTAGCCATTTAGATTCTCTACTAGACCTGCTTTAGAAAAATTACTGCTGTTCAGAAGCTGTAATTTGTGCTTTCATTTTTACCTTGTAAGAAGACAGTGCAACTGCATGTCAGCATTGAAGGAAGTGACTAACAGTTTCAGCTTTTAATTTGTGAGGAAATAACAGTAATGAGGAGGTAGAAAAAAAAATCCCAAATTAGTAATCAGGAAACTAATCTATTTTCAATCCTGTGGTGTTTTGGCAATTGCTGCAGCAATAAGAAGACCAATGAAAATATGATTGCCTAATGGATAGAACTTCTCTTACCTTTACACTGTATTTTCAGATCCTAAAATCTCTAAAGCTTATTTTTTAAGTAGACAAACCTGAAAGGAATGATTGTATGTGAATAAATATATATATAATGTTATCTAATGAACGGATCTTCTGCACAATCTGTCGCCTCTTGTGTCTTTTAGGTAAGATTTCAGGACAAATCCCTGAGCAGGCAGTAGTCTCTTGCATGAATACAGAAGAAATGAGCATGACTACCTCTGCTGAAAACCTAAAAATTCACAAGACTGGGGGTAGTGATGTCACATGTGCTATGGGAAAAAAAGCAGCACTTCCACACTGAAATCTTCAATGGCTTCTGGATTGCTAATAAAAGTTATCCCAATTAGAGTAAAAGCCACAGGTGAATTGAAGAATTCACGTATGTCCTGCATACAGCAAGGCTCCACACTCAGCACATTACTGAAGTGGCTGTGACAGGAGCACTCACAATTTACTCCCAGATTAACAGCTCACCTGAGGAAAGCGAGTAAGCAAGTGGTGGGGAATGCCCATTATGTTGTGTAAGTAGTCAAATGTCTGTCTGAGTCTCTTTTTACTTGCAGTTAAAATCTTGGGAGTTTTATACACGATCTGTTGAATTTCATTACGTTGAAAACCAAGTTCAATTTGACAAACCTGAAAAAAAGAGCACAATTTTATATTCACAAGTCAGCTACAGCAAACTTAGCTTATTTTAATGTGCCACTGAAATAAACTAATGCAAAATTCTTCTACCCTTTGTTACATAGCAACAAGAATGCAAACCACAATAATATCTGTCACTCCAGTTCTTCTCAAGTCAAACAATGCAAATTATTTATCTTTCTGGATTAAAGTGTCATTTGTTTATAGAATATCCCCAAAATAAAGATGACTTCTGTGAATGTTATGTATTTTTCAGCTTGTCTGAGATATGAACAAAAAACCCCACTTGTCTCCATATGTATGGCAGTTACAAGCATAAAAATTCTCCCCTAAGAGTCCTTTATCATTTTCAATACCAAGCTGTCAAGAGACTTTCTTCTTGTGGAGCTGTTGAGCTCTGTAAAACACAGCATCAGATAGCTACCGCCTACTTTTGCTAATGTGTTACCTCTTTTGATTATGTATCCAAGTTACATTTTTATAATAGGGAGTATACTTACTATAGTCTTAAGATTGCTGAATCTAAAAGAGACGTGTAGAATATGTGTAATCAATTTATTCTACAATTCATTAATGTCTAAAGTAAGATGTCTTTTTCAGAGACTGCTTTGACTTCAATTATGATTTCCCAAAAGGAAAACACATTTTTTCAATAAAATCATGAGCACTCCTCCCAAAGTGCAGAATGGCAAGCAATTCATTGAGTGTTGAGAAAGAATTCAGCATACAAGAATGTTTGTTAACTCAGTCATTTCTTCTGTCCTCCAGTGACACTTACAAGCAGCTTGTTTTCAGTCATGAAGTGGGTGTGCTTGCCAGTTAACATAACCAATCTTTCATATCAAACTAAGGTATTTCAAATAGCAAGAAAGTGGTGTTTTCGTTTGCCCAGTTTGATGTGACTGGAGCTCTTTTCCAAAACTGCTTGTCAAATACAAAGGGAAGGGCATAGAATCTGGGTTTTGAATTTACCTTAGCACTTACAGATCCTTATAGGAAATTGATTCTAAAGGCAACTATAATTAGGTCTTTCAACTCCTGATTTTAACTTTTCTGCTTTATAAATACTTGTGCACCACACAAAACACCAATCAACTAAGACAGCACTCAAGTATGAAAATAAGTGTTTGCCCATGAGTGGTATCTTCCATGGATCTCAGCTGGCAGGGATAACTTCCTGCATCAAGGTACACAACCAGAGTTAAGACCCCCATGTTAAATCACTGCAGATGTAAAGCTGGGCCCCCTGTAGAGGTAATTGTGGTAAGAATCTTGAGCTTTTATCTTCTACTCTGTGACATGGAACAGCTCCCTCTTGACATGATTGGTGAGCTCAAGTGTAAGTTCCTTTGACTGCACTCAGTTTGACAGCAAACATATTTAATATTCAATAACTCTTAGGCCACACATGCTAATATCCTTATTGTGTAAGCCTCAGCAATACTCAACAGAGTATGTTTTATTCCTACAATAGGCAGTGGTAATGCAAGCTTTCAGGTTTTACCCCATCAGTGAATTTCTAATTGTGCTTGATGAAACCCGCAGAGGATGGACTAAGCCATCCTTCAGCACATTTAGTCCATGACTGGTATCTTATGACAAGCATTATCAGCTACTGTACTTGTTTCTAAATAACAGTCCATTCAGAATGGGGGATACAACCTGATCATTTCTGAACTATGGTATGTGATTTCACTTTCCAAGTACTGTCCTCCCACAATCAGTTTAGGACATACAGGTCTGAACACAGATTCTGAATCCAACCTCCTGAAAGGCTTGAGCTTTTAAGAAATAGTGGATTCCCACAGTGAGGACCTAAAAATACTTCCCCTCTTTCCCTCTCTCACACATTTTAAAAATAGAGGTGCTACACTGTGTATTTCTTGGTAGATGAACAAGACAGTCACATAGAACTGAGGCTCTTAAAAACACATTTTTTATAATAATGGATCCCTAGCCTGTAGAAACAATGTGTGTTAAAAAGAAAGCACTATTAATTAGAACAGTCTGCTACTTTCCAGTCTCCTCCTTTACCACACACACATTTCAGATTGCAAGATTTTTAGTGTTTCATAGTTCCAGAGCAGAGTGTGTCTGAAAATTATACATTTTGATTCATAGTTATTTGTTATAGGATAATGGAATTTCACAAATTGTTACACTACATCATGCTGTTTGGCCTTGATGGCTTTACAGCACAGTAATTAAACCATTACATGGTTACATTTTCAAAAGGGAAAGGAGTCCTCATGGGTTTGAAGTTATTTACCCAGCAGTTGTTAATAACGACCATCTGCTATCAGACAATAGGTGTCAAATGCACATTTTGGCAGACTAGTTACCTGCCAGGAGAAAAATAATCAACTGCACATTTCTTGCTCCTAAATACTTACAGACAATCCAAGCAAAAAACCATAATAATTAAGGGGAAAAAAAAAAAGACTGAGTATTTTTCTACAGATTAAAAAATGAGTAACAATTTATGTCATCATATAACAACTTCTGGCAGGCAGGCACTACATCAGGGTAGAAGACAGAATAAGGTAATACTCCATGTATTGGGTAAGCTTGCACGCTATAGAGGAAAATAAATTGTTTAACAAAAGCCTCAGTTATTTTATATCACCACTAAAATTATTTTATTAAATTCCTTCTGTGCACAATCCCCTCCAGGAATTTTATTTTTCTGACAACTCTTAAACTATATGGGTGTACAACACACTTTTAATATCTATTCATAAGCTCACCTGAAGATTTTCTTTTACAGGCTCTAACTTTCCAGTCAGTAGCCTTGGAAGACGAATTACCAGATCCTTTGTCTACAGTCAGAAAAAACACATAAATGAAAGAGTATTACTGAAAGATTATTTGTAAATTTATCTGTGAAAGATCCTATATAAACTTTTTTTTGCAGCTGGAAGAGGGATTTTATCTCTATACCAAAGATTAATCTGCATGAAGCAGCAGAATTAAGATGCAAAAGATTACTCAAATATGTTCTTTTGGAAAACAAAATACAATTGTTGTAAAGCAGACAGGAAGAGGGAGTAAAAGCATGCATCAAAAGGAGAAAGTATGCTCAAGTGCCCATATTCTCTCAGCCCTCAAGTTGTTTCTTCCCATCCTTTATAAAAAAGTAAACAACACACTACCCAATAGCGGCTAAAAAAGGATTTCCCAGCGGCAGTGGAGCTAACTTCAGGATCTGGTTAGGCCATAGTTTAACAGCACTACAAGAAATGACTCCACATTCTTAAAGTGTCTGATTGCTTGTAATCCACCCTGAGTACAAGGTAATGACTAAATACTTTTCTGAGTTCTTTTACCTCAAACATGGAAAGGCCAGCAACAAGCACTGTAACAGCTGCGACTGTTTGGTTAATAGAAGCCAATAAAAGAACTCCGGATTCCGCTTGGAATTTGACCTTCATTGCAATCCCCACCTACTGCAGGACACAACTAATGCTGCCCCACTTACTCCAGGCAAGTCCAGCTGCTACCTCCCCTGAAGGTCCCAAAGCAAGGTGCTGAATACCCACTAAGCATGTAATGTGGTATGCACCCATGAGCAAACCCAGAGGTCACTCTTGGTGAGCCGAGCATATGATTTAGCACTTATCTCGATATGATGTTTACAGATTAGAGTACTTCTAAAATTATAAGTAAAGTATGTTACAGTATCTTAAAGAGATGAAGAGCACCAAATAATTTTCCAGAAGTTGCTAGAAAACTGGGATTTTCAGTTGCTGGAAATTTCCAAAAAGGTGCTTGCTGTTTCAATACTTAATTCAGTCCTCTAACCCACCTCAAATAATAAAACTGGACATACACATGCTTATTTTACAATAACCTGTAGCAGGTCATCTTCAGAAACTGTACTTCAAGTCCTCTGAATGTTAGGTTTCTATATCACTTCCACAGACAGCTAAAACCACATTACCCTCCTGTAACCCTCTAGTGACATTACTGATGATAAAACAATGTTTTATGATAACCTTCAAACACCTGGAGTATTCAAATTGCAAGACCTTACAACTGTCACTAACAAAATACCTGAAGACTTCAGTCTTTACCTTTTTTACACTGAGACCAAGTTCATTTTTGAAGAAACCCAGTCTGTTATCCAGTCTTTCCACTGAAAACAACAGCAAATACGGAGCTCTTGAGACCATCTGAGCAATTTCTGACTTACCAAATTTTTTGGATTTTAGGTAAGCCACTCTAGAAAGAGAACAAAAACAAAATAAAATCCTGTGATGAAAATTTTATTGCCTCCATTTATTCAGTACTTGCTTAAATTCCTCAGTGATATCTTATAAATGGACAGATGTTCTAGCATTAACATGCAACCCTGCCAAAAATAATTAGAGTGAAATCTGCAGTTATCGTAAAAGCAAAATACCCTCCCTTCCAATTAATTAGAAGTAAAATAAACCTCAGAGCAGAATGTCAATACTGAAGACAGATTTTAATTCCTTCCAGCTGTACTTAAGCAGATAACTGTGTTAACCTACATTTAACTACCAGCCTGTCTCCTAGATTGCAAACACATTAATAGATCATCACAGGGTATGGACAAGAAAATATATACAGCCTTTTGCTATTTTAATGAATTCCACTTCTACTGCTGAAAGACCAGAGTACTATACCTCATACATCTCTGTTTTGCCAATAGCATTGGCAAATGGAGTCGAAATATCATACAATGATGCTATGTGCAGAGATATTGTCAAAAAATACATTTCTACATCAGCTGAAGTTACATTTGCCCTAATAGGTCCATACTTTCAGTCACTGCTCTAATGAGTGTGTAACAAATATCTGGTTGTCAGAAAGCAAAAGGAGTTGACTAAAGTTTTGATGTTTAACAGAGCTTGCTTGATTTCTTTCCTTCCAAGTCAAAACTTTTACCAGACTTTGTTGAATTCAATGAAAGTGAAATCCTATTTCAAGTACTGCTTGCAGTAGATGATTACCATAGCTCCCAGAAAAAAAAAAAGAATTAAGAGGGGAAATACAGCACACAAAGTAAAGAGACACATACCACCATGTAAACAACTAAACTACAATTTGGAGAGGTTTTGTCTGGTTATGTATGAGAGCAATTGCAATTTGAGAAGTATTTGCAGTCAGACCAGCTTAGAGCATACAGGAATTGTTTTTATCTGGTAGTAATTAAGATACTAAATGGATTGCAGAATATTCTGCAGAAGCAGATATTCAGCAAAAAAATGGGCTCTCTGTTAAACCATGTCTTGTGAAGAAAAAAAAAATAAAATTACCTTCCAGTTACTACAACTTCCCTCTTTCCACATATCCTCAAAAATGAAGTTATCACAAACCAAAAACTTCCAAACAGAAGATAGAAGAACAAGCTCTAGAGAACCAATTCCTAACTGAGCAGGCACTCCAACACACAAGGTAGTAGCCTAGGCTCCAGATAATGACAATGGAACTGGCACAGCTTCCAAGCATCCCAGAAACAGCTAAATGAGCAGATCAAAAATAAAATCTTTCGTCTGTCCTGGCTCCACATGTTTTCTATTAACAAGTCATTAAAATTCACACCTGAAGCACTTCTTCCTGGACAGGCAAGAAACTTAAAAGACAGATGGCAAGATTGTAATAACCTGACTCTAGAAACTAGTATATTAAAGGAACACAACTATCCAACCTGCCTAATGTTTGAGATACATGTGTGAGTGCTGGCACCAAGGTTAGCCCTTGTTCCCTAAAGGGATCAGCAGTTCTATGTAGCATGTTAACAGTTTTAAGTCATCATTAACACAAGTGTAAAACAAAGCATCTGGTGCAGCTGCAGTACAGACACTGATTTGCAACTGTCAAAATGGTTAGGAATTATGGAATGTTTTGACTTTTACAGTGTTTATCTGAAGTCAAATGCCAAACCTATTGAAATTTGTGTTTTGTTTCCTGGCAACACAGAATCCATAGCAATAAAACATTCCAGAGTGATGTAACCAATACCGCGTCCATCTGCACCGAATTGTTTATGCAAAGGTGATACTCAGCTTTCAAAAGACAGCTCTTTGAGACATACTCACTTCACAGCCTTTACAGCACACTTACTTTAAAGCTTGCAGGAAACTGTTCACCAGTGTCAAACTTACTGAAGAATTATACTGCAGAAAATTAGGAAGAAATCAGATGGCTCTGTTTAGCCCCTACTTCACTAACCAGCCAGTGCCACAGGACTGTCACTGAAAATAAAATATGACTTCATGGAAGAGTTAGGTTGTTTTTGGTTTGGTTATTTTGTTGGTCTTTTTTTTGGATTTTTGGATAAACATCCTTTCTTCAGAAAAGCATTAGGAATATGCTCTAATATCTAGACTCAAAACTACTGCTGGAAAATGAAACAGGTTTTTTTTTTTTGGATATTGTTTCTGAAAGGCCACTTACTGAACAGAAGGTTAGAAGAACAGAGGGGAAAGAAGTCAGGTCTACATTATACAAGAGTCTAGTCATGGGCCTGTTTCTAAATATCTGTATTTTCGGATTTCTGTTTCAGACAGAAATGCTACTACCTGCAAGAGCCAAGACGACAGATTTTCTTCTTTAGAATTTTTGAATACTGGAAAGTTTTGAGTTAATTAATAAAAGACATCTACATATACACATGAGTTGTTCTGAAAAAACCCCATTAAATTAGGAGAAATATTATAAATAAAAGTTCATTTTAAGGACTGTAGAACAGTTTAGGGCCACACAAGTGTGAATGAACACACCCACACACAAATTAGTTCATTGTAGTGTTGTGTTCAGTTTCAGCTGGATAATAGGAAAAAAACATCATCAAAACCTCCTGCTGCTATTAGATGTCAACACAGAGGCAGTGGTCTGCCTCTTTTATTGCAGAATTCATGAGGTTTCAAATTGTGACTGAAGAGTTTAATATTGTTCTACAAATTTATGTAAAACCTCAGGGATGTAATTTTGGAATGAAAGCTGACACAAGTATATAGCAAGTGGCCTAAGATGGCAAGCTGCTTCCCCTCTGGCAGAGAGACAGGGATAGGCAGTAAAAATTGTTAATAGGCAGTTTTCAGGTGGATGAAGGTGTTGACTTATGATACCACCACATGTTAGTGCCAACAGTTGGGGAGGCACAAGAACACAAAGCCAGGGATTGAGTAAGAACAGAGGCAGCAGCAACACAGGTTCCTTCAGACAAGGTTAAGCCAACTGGGAAACCAGATCTGCTGCTACTTGAAAGGTTTACCTGGTTTCTAAAGCTTCCAGATCTTCAGCAAGGATGTATGGATTTTTGGTCAGGAATGGTCCCAGCTGATTGTCTTCTACACCCACATCCTTAAGAAACAGAAGTATTTTTTTTACATCTTTTTCAAAGTCCAAGGTCAGTAAGAGCTGACCTGCCCTTTGACGTTTCTCCACTTGGGATAAGTCAACTCCTATAACAGACAAAATTAGAAATTGTTTTAAAAAGGCCCTGCTTTCTGTAAATGTTTCACAAAGGCATGTTGGAATTTATAGGACTACTCAATTTTTTGCACTGATTTTGCATACTTTAATTGCTCATACACACCACCTTGTATATCACAGAAAGACTTCAGATAAAAAAAACCCAGTCATTTTAGAAGCTTTTGCTGAGTGTATTTTTTGAAGGAAGACATTTGCAGTGAATCCTGCATGTGCCACATTTAGAGACCTGCTCTTATTGCACAGAAGTACGTGTGCATTAAATTTCCAAATCCGTTATAAAAGGGAAGGGGATAATTTTGCAGTGAAGTGACTTTGTATACTGACTCACACATGGTAATTTGTTACTACATGGGGACAAATTCCCCCTCTCAAATAATAATTTCTCCAGCCTCTTTCTAGCCTTCCTTGCACCTTTGGGCAACAAGGTAGTCGGCAACCTTGAACTTGGGTGCCTCTGTAGTCCAAGTAGTTTCTGATGAGAAGCAAGGTTCTATTCAATCCCTTCCCTCTTGCCTCTCCAGTGTGCTGTGCCTCACTCCTAAGATTATGCATAGCAGCCATTCTCTTTCCTTCCTTCCAAGGATGGAGGCCTGCAAATTCTTTTGCAGCAAATTAAAGCATCCTTTGCCCGCCCAGAAGAAGAAAGACCAATTAAGTTACACAGTGCTCCCCACCTCCTGAAGCTGTGGGAGATGCTGCCTTCTATCACTCACAGCACAAAGGGACTAACATCAGCCAGCTTTGTTTCCTGGCAGTGTGGCATTGCTGGTGACACAGTCCCTTCTCTTTGTCCGTTTACCCTGGATAACATTCTGTTGCTTTTTGCCATTTTCAAGTTCACAAGGTAACCAGTAAGAGCAAAGCACAAATTACAGGATCTCCAAAGCTCCTGTCATGAGCAGACCACACAAACAAAATCACACATACCTAGGTGGACAAGTTTCTCAAGGGTTTCTGAGTGATCAACATAATCTCGGAGTGTGGAAGACTGAATGGGGAGAAGAGGTTCTGCAATGATCTGTACAGCTTCTTCCTCAGAAATCACTTCCAAAGCAGATGAAGGTGGGATGTCATCCCAGTCTAAGAAACAAATATAGAAGACCCAAATGCATTTTGTGAAAGACAAAGCTGCTCCCACCAAATGCTATACAGATCCCTTTAAATCCTTTTCGAAATGCAGAAAAACTGTACATGTGATAAAAAGCCAACCTATTATTTGAAAACATAAACACACAGACTCTACTCCCAGTTTTGGTCTGTTCCATCTCCTGGTCATCAACTTTTACTCATACGGCCAAATCTGAGAGCAGTACCCAGCAAGCCTGCCTTCACTGTGCTGCCTAGACCTCTGCAGACAACAGATCACATCACCTTCTGGAAAAGGATCATCTTTCATGTCTTCACAAATGCATTCTTGCCTGATCATAGCCAGATAAAAGGCTACAGCAAAGGTTATTTTTCATAACCTGACAAGCCCATTACTTTGTGTCTCTCCTGAATCTGATGCCTGAAATGCAGCTGTTTTAACTTTCATAGCCAACTGCACCCAAGCTATCGTGTCTTATCCATTACAGAAAGGCACCTGACTGCCACTATCTCTAAAAGCAAAAGGAATCATTTCCTACTCACTAAAGTTTCAAAGAGAACATCATTATGCTTGTTTCCCCTTAAGTGTTCCAAGTCACAGAACTGAGTGCCTTTAAAACAAAATTTCTCTAAACAGATCAATTTTTCCATTGACAGGAGCTCACAGCAGCAAGACTAAGATCACCATTTGCAGGCTGGCTGCTAGCATCCACCTCAATCATCAGTTTCATTACTGGTTGGATGCCCCGATTATAAACTCCTCAGGAAGGGAATTTTCTGTGCCCTATACCTTTGTATAATGGTTTCATGGAGGAAGGGGTAACACACTTCCACGTCAAGAAAACAAAGGCACACCAAAACTCTACTTAGACAGATTCCAAAGTAATTAGGATGTGCCTAACGTTCCAGGAAGAGTTTCACAGAGTAGCTCAATAACGGTTGAAGGTCTTGTCCCTTCTTTTTCTCACAACCTCAGAAACAAAAGCACAATAAAATGTTTTCTTCAACGCTTACACATTAAACAAGAACTCTCTAGGAATCTACAGGAATATCAAGTGTTTTCTTTCAACTTGTTGAGAATCAAACCAATATATAATAAAGTCCATTCCAGAAGAATGCATGTCTTTTATTGCCACTTTAAGGTCTTTAAGGTCTAAACCCCTAAAAGTTATCAATTGTGTTTATTCAGACTGTCAATTGGGCAAAATGCTACACACACACTCTCCACTCAGTCTGCTGGATGATAAAAATCTGGCATGTGGATAAACTGCATTGCACACACGAGCTGGCTGACCCATCATTCTGGAGCAGCACTGTTCCAGAACCAGCTACACACACAGGTCTCCACTGCAGCTCTGAGACAGCCAGAAAATAAGCTCTGTACAATCGAAGTTGGCTGGGCTCAAAGCAGAATCTGAACATACAAGGCTGCTTAGTGATCTGAAGCAAGTTTCTTCAGCATACCCAAAGTAATTTGAAAGAATGGAAATGTTATAATCCTCATTTAGATATAAAAGTAGGGAAAAAACCTGAGTAAATTTCCTCAGGGCAACCACACCAAGGCGACGCTGTATTTATCTTCTTTCATCAGAAGGCAGTTGGACGAGCATTTCTCATCAGGGCACTGCTTAAGGAGGCTTCACACTGCTGCCTCCTGTTGTTCATCCTTGATCCCTAAAACGGCCGCGTTAGGTGAGCTGCTTTAGGCGTGGAATCTCCCAGCCTCGCTCAAATAAAAAAAACCAAAAAAACAACGAAACCGAACACCCTAAAAACCCCAAACCGAAACCCTTTAGTTTGTACCAGCGCATCTGTGAGGGAAAGGCAAACACTGAGCTGATGAAGGTAGGGTTCTGGCAGCTCCAGACCCATATTTCTACACAAAACATTATACCTTTATCTGACTTTAAAGGTATTCTTTGTGTGCTACATTGACCGTAAATATCTGAATTAACTACGGAGCTAATAAGAAGTGAAAGTCAGGAACTCGAGATACATATTTTAGACAAGCAGACCAAAAAAGAACCCAGCTGGGGTTAAACTGCAGCATACTGAAAACATAATTTGAAGATTTGGGAGAAACGGTATCCCTTAAAGCCTCTTACCTTCGTCCAGTATTTCTACATTCAGATCAGGTAATATTTCTGCTTTTGCTTGTTCCTGTTGTACTGAAGGCAAGTTACTTTCGGGAGAAGAGAAGGATCCATCTTTGGCGCTGTCGGGCGGGGAACAGCTTCCTATAGACACATGCCTGCATGCCTGCAGTCTCCACAGACCAACCTCCTTAGCAGCGGGCAGCACAGCCAGAGGGGCAAACTCACGGCAGGCCCCTGCGGTGCAGCCGCGACTCCTCAGCCTCCGAGTAAACTCAACAGCACGGGCCGCGCTCAGCAGGCACCACCAGCGGGAGGCCTGCCGAGCCCACACAGCCATCATCCACCTCAGCACAGCATCCTGCTGGGAGAAGAAGGGTGCGGAGTGGCACAGGCGCTGCCTGCCTCACCATAGAGCCGGGAGCGTGAATCCCCTGGGCGTTACAGAGGTTCCTCACTACAAAGCACCTCAAGGGTTTAAACGCGCGACAAACGGAGGAGCCGGGTCTGAAGGCCACCGCTTGCCACCCTGCACAACACCTGTTCACTTGGGAGCATGGGGGAAGCCCAAGCAGGACCTAAACCTAAACCCTCTCGGGGGGACGGGGCCCTCCGCGTAAAGCCAGCGGCACACACTCGCCACAGGGTGGGGAGGCTGGGTTGGGCCAAGCTAGCAGTCCTCCCCACGCCGGCAGCCACTGCGCGCAGCCTAGGGGAGAAAAGGAAATGCCGCCCGGGCCAGGAGCAGCGGGACCCATCGCCGCCTCACCCGGGCAGTGCAACCCAGCCGGGAGCAGCGGGACCCACCGCCGCCTCACCCGGGCAGTGCAACCCAGCCGGGAGCAGCGGGACCCATCGCCGCCTCACCCGGGCAGTACAACCCAGCCGGGAGCAGCGGGACCCA
>VZTN01010674.1:123283-139995 GCA_013400515.1 Erpornis zantholeuca
GGCCCTGCCGTGCCTGCGGTGCGCTCCCGGCGCGGGTGCTGCACCGCCGGGCGCCCCGCGCCCCCTGCTCGGGAGGCCCGTGTTGGAGAGCGGGCATCCTACCCTCCTTTCCAGAGCGGCTCATCCCCACTGCGTTTCCTGAGAACTTGTTAATCGTTCTGAGGCTCTCTGTTGAAGTGTCTACTAAAATGTGTGTTTCAAGGAGTTGCCAAAAAAGGGCTTTATTAGGCTATCGAGCAGCCCCGCAGTGACATCGCTCATGTAGATGATTTACCAGGTGTGCAGTGAACGGGAGTGACTGTTCCGTGGCATCACGTCTGTAACCCACACTGTCTGTGGCCAGTCTCTGGTTGGCTCAGGCTCTGGCACGGATGGGCTTAGCCGCATCCTTTGCGCACTACAGGAAAGGCTCTGCAGTCATTCATGGCAATACTGCTAGGAATGGACAGGTTTTCTAGGAGCCTTACTTGAAAGCAAAGGGTATAGCAGTGCAGTCTGATGGGTGTCTTGCATTTTTTGGAAGTTGTGCATACTTTTTATTGCCTCCTACTGGATGTGAAGATGAATCCTCCTTTAAACTAAATTGTGTAGTCTGTAGGTAGTGATTCCTGAGAGGTTTTGACTAGGTAGTGCCGTGTGTTTTAGGCTCAATTAAACTTTTGTGGATTGTGTGTACACAATCACGGATTTCAATGGTCGCGTGGCTTAAACTCTTAGGTGGTGTATCCCCCCCGTTAAAAGTAACCTTAAAACATTATTTCATGACAACTCTCCATTTGATGTAAGAAAAGCATTATTTGTCACTAAGCCTGATACACAGTTCATAAAAAATCTTATATTTTATTCTAAGAATCTCAATGTATAGTTTTCATTAGCTGTGAAATAATGGCCAAGCCTGGCTTGAGTTGAGACAGGAGCATAAGGAAAAGTAAAACAGTGTAACTGCAAATGGTCTGAGGTATGCCTTTTCTTGTTTCAACATGTGTATGGCCCCAAGGAAGATACTTTTGGTGAGCACATCCCTTGTTCTACTTGGATCCCTTCTTAACTCCAAAATCAGAGACTTATTTCTGTGTTCTGCTACAATGTTTAATTACAGACCTTTGCTACAAGTGTTCCTCATGCCCTCATTCCCTTGCCTGATCACTTTTCTCCCTGAAGGGCTAATTTAGGTCAAACTTGTGAATCACTAAGAGAGTCTCATCTCGATGTCATTCTGAAGGATTAGTGGAACTGGCTGCTCACCTTTGGGGAAGGAATTTTGTCATTAATTCTTTCAACCAGAGGATGAACCAAGAAGCAATTTTAGCACTATTGAGTCATCTAGGCCCAAATAAAATTGCTTCACTTGTGGGATGTTTGTTTGGATTTTTCCAAGAGGATTGCTGGTTTGTCTTTCCGTTTGTTCTGCTATCTTTCTAACTGACTTCTTCAGTTTCATTTTCTTCCCTCTGTATCTGCCTCACTTCCTGTGTTTAAATACCAGTTGACTTCTTTTTAACTCTTCTCTATTTCTCCTCAGGTTGTGGAAGGTACCCTGATTTTACTTTCTCCCCTCTCCTCCTTCTGCTATTTTCAGCTATTGTAGGAGTTTCATGAATCTCCTGAATGATATCAGAGTGCTGCCTCTGTGCCTTATTTGGGACACTATCCAAACCATATACACTCTTTGAGAAACTGGGGAGGAGGAGATACTTCCCCACATGCTTTGACAGTCTGTGCTCCCAGGTCTGGTCTTTCTGTTTCCATCACCTTATTACATTGAGTCTACATGACTGTTCATTTTTCCACTTCCTGGGCACAAGGCACTGTAGACTTCCTAGTACGGTGTCACAAGTGATTCTTTGCTTCCCTTCTGCTGTCACTTGTTCCGTAGCTCTCATGGTCAGTTTGTTGAGTGGGGGATTTTCTATGATAGATTTATGCTGATGTTGTGAAGTAAAATTTATTTCTTCAGGAACTTCACCATAGACAGAGGAAATTCTATGTTCCTTAAAGTCTTTCTTGTCTCTTCTATAATTGTTTTGTGTCAGATGTGGAGGGTTCTGAGAAACTTAGAAAATGCTTTTCCCTTGTATGTAGCAAGCCATGCATAACATGAAGTCCTCCTCAGGATCACTGAGTGCAGCTGATACTGTCTTTGAGCTGACAGATAAGGGTGAAACTGAACTTCAGATAGCCGTAATCTTCAGGTATGATAATAATAATAATAATCTAGAACAAGAAATGTGTGTTTAATTTTTCTATGTTGAAGTGGGGAATAGAGGGTATTCTGTTGTTTAAAGCACACCCTTCCAGTGCTTCTGATGATGGCTGCAGCTTCCTTGGTTTCCTGCTGAATGAACCAGACACATGCTCCTCTGCTTCCACCCTGCACCTTGGGGCAGAGGTGTGGAGTGGTTCTAGTTTTCCCTGTCCTCTTCTACCCTAGATAGAGGTGTGTGGCCTTCTCTGAGCCCAGAGGCAGCTAGCAAGAGTGAGTGCTGGAGGGGATATTTTGTGGGACGCAACAAAAGGACTAAGTGGCTTCTGGTGGGAAGTTGCAGGGGTTTATGGAAGCGGGAGGAAGACCTATGAGGATGTAGGGCTTTGTCTTCTATGTCTGTTGATTAATGGACTTGATTAAACTGGATTGCTGTGTATTTAGGCTTGGTTTATGGAAGATTTTTTTTCTCCCTCTCCCACATTCAAAATTTAGTGTTTTAGCTATTTTTTTCTCAATTGAGTATCCTCTTTTTTTTGTGTGTGGGTGATGTCATAACTCACTAGTTGATGTTTTTGTGAACTACTGCTCTGGAGAAGAACAGAAGAGGGATAAAGATTATGCAGTTATTATGCACTTTATTTTTTATTATTTCTTTTCTAAAAAGCCACAGAATTGAAAAATGCATTCATAAAGTGGGTTAAAATTGAGAGAATTTTCATCTATCCTCCCATGTAAGCATTAGAAACCTTGCTGCATGAATGCTTCTATTTCAAAATCAGTCACTGTTTCTGGGGCTAAGTGAGGAGATGATTTAGCACATTTTCTCAATTGCAGCTTATTGTGATTGCATCTTTCCCTTTGGCATTCCCCCAAAATAGTTCTTCCAGGTAAACACTATAATTCTTATACCAGCTAGTGCACAGCAGCAAGTTTCTTGCTCTCGCCTGTTCTTACCTGCTTCTGGCAAGAAGATTGGGTGTCTTGTGAAATGTATCTTCAGGCCAAAATGGAATGGCTTGCCACTCATTTGGAATGAAATGCAGTTTAACACTGCAAACATCTTTGTTTATTTTGTGGGGTAAGTGGTGCCAACATGACTAGGACAGCTTTCCTGAAGCTGAGTAGTACTCAGAATCCTGATATGCAAAGGTGAGGAACTTTCATCATACCTGGTGCAGCAATTAAGTGATGTGATCACAATGTCTTTCACTTCTTTCTTGGCTGTGATGAATTGTTGTGATGTGGCTGTAGCTACTCCCTCTAGCTAAAAGAAAAAAAAAAATCATCCTCTTGGTGGCAGCCATGACAGTATGTTCCCGTGTGTTATTTGCATGTGTTAAAAGAGGGACATGGTTTTTGCTGTCTGAACCGTCAGAGGCACAGGCTTTGGCTAGGAAGTGCACTGGGGGGCGTAAGGCTCTTGGGATTGCCAGCGGAGCCAGAGTTAAGCTCTGGGACTTGGAGTTCATAGCTGGTATAAACTGTCAGCCTGTGCAGCGTGGCTGCTGGAAAATGACTGGTAAAGCTGAACTGAGCTGGTTTTAAAAAATGCTGTGGGGAGTCCCTAAGGCCTGCAGAGAAACCATTCATGTTTAATGCACTTTTTCCTTCCATACTTTTAAACTAACAGAGTGCTTAAATGCCTCACAGTGATGAAAGCCTGCTATGGAGCTCTTAAGGTTCAGTTTTGGAGAAAAGATAAATAATTTGGCTAAGTGAGAAATATTTTGTAGCTGCAGCAAGTATCTAATGTGTAGAGCATTTATCCTGTCATGGATTCTTTACTGAACCATCCCTGTCATGGATTCTTTACTGAACCATCCAGAAATGTGACAGATGCTCTACCAGGAAGAGCTTTATACTTTTAAAGTTTGCTGAGAATTCTTTGGTTATCATTTTGTGAATAAATAAAGAAATATACTTAAATGGATAAACTAATCCTAAGTACATGAAAACTACCCAGACAGTAAAACTTTGGCTTCAGTTGTAGTGGGTGATACATTATGAAATACTGGCTGTTTATACTATGATAGTCTGAATAGTCTGAAGTTTGTTTCTATTACTGAAGTATGCAGAAGCTGTCTGCTGGTTGGAAGAGTTGGGTGAGGTTTATTTTATTAGTCTTGCTACCATATTCTGCTTGCCTGAGAAGAAAGAGCTCTGTCAAGTTTGTGTTGGCATTCCAAACTGAATTCTTGTGTCTCTCTTCTGGCTATAATGTAACACAAATAATACATGATGCTATATTCAGGGCTTTGGCTTAATAGATCTAAAAGCAAATGGATATTTTTTCTTGGGTCTTTTAAGTTGTACTGTGTTTCTGTTACAGATTCTAAGCTGTATTTTCATTATTTCTAAAGACTGATAATAATAATTATTTTTGCCTTTACCTCAGGCATTTGGCACTGGGGATAGGCAAAGGGAAATGAAGGATATTGCAACTAGCACCAAAACAGCAGAGGGAAACCTAAGAATTGCATCCAGGCAATTTCAGAGGCTTTAGTTTAGGTCTGTTTGCTGTGTAAAAGTAATTTGGTCATGTTTCTATAAACATTAAAGCAGGAAGATGTTTTTCACCTTGCATTAAATTTGGTCATTGCTTCTACACTGAATTCTAACAATGCTAATGGCTTGCATGTGTTTTTTAAATATTTAACCCTCTTGTAAGAAAGGGACACTCAGAAATGTAGTGTGAAAATCATTCAGTGCAATTACTATCTTAACTTGTTATATAATGAGCATGCATATTTCTTATATTTAGTGTCCATGTATTCTTTATTAAATAACTTATCTTGAGAGCCTTTGACTTCATCCTTATAATGTACTTTAACATTGTGTTGCCTGTCTCTTTAGGGATGATTCTGTACCAGAGGATAATATTTGGAGGGGTATCCTCTCTGTGATTTTCTTCTTTCTAATCATCAGTGTTCTAGCTTTTCCTAATGGTGAGTAAGGTTTATACAGCTTATACTTCATGTTTTTAAAATGTGAATTCCTCTTTATTGCTGCTATATTTACCTTGACTTTTATTTAAATACCAATTTTCAGTGTATTTTTTCTCTACTCTTTTGAATTCCTTTATATTAAGGAACAGTCTAAAAATGGGTTGTAGTCATACTGAGCAGAGATAAGTGTTATTTATAGCTTATTATTTATAGTCTGTATATAACAAGGAAGTCAAGTTCTGAAAATCAGTGTTCTATTTGCAGATGTGCGGTTGCAGCTCTGATTGCTAAGTAAAGATGCTAACAGACAAATAATGTTTAAGAGGACTTTGTGTGTTTTAACAGAAGTGTAATTCTAAAAATTCTCAGACACAACACCTTACATAAAGCACTTTACCAGAAGATAGTGATAAAAATGGTTTAAGTTGCATTACAGTGTAAAACCACAGTTGCTCAGTAGACATTAAAGTTGGACAAAAGTTTTGGTAGTTGGGTGAGGAGCAGAAAATGTAAAAATGTAAGAATGTTTGTGTCACTCAATTCATTGGAAGAAATGCTTCTACCTGGTTGCTCTGTTTTGGTTTTTTAACTTTTTATGTATTGCTGTCAGCAAAATCCTGATTCTTTGGTTAAGTCTAAACTGTCTCACAGTTGGCAGTGTTCAGGAAAAACCAGTAATCACATTCAGGGCAGCTTTGTACTGCAGAGTTGGGATGTGTTTTTCCCATATGTTGAGAATCCTATATGCACACTTCTCACCAAGTGCTGCCTGAAAAACTGAATGCCAGAGAAAAACGAGCTTTATGCATACAGTGGTGAAAGAGTGGTCTGCAGCGTGTGCTGAAAATATGTATTGAGCCATTTCTTGCTACCTAAATGTACAATTCACCTTTAGGTGTTTTCCAGTTTCACCAGACTTACCTTTTCTGCTCTTCACATTAGCTGAAAGGTTTTTAATCTAATAAATCCGTTTCATCACTGGCTCTAAAGTAAATAAAATTTGACACTGGTAAAGAGCAGAGGTGTCTTCCTTCTTGTCAGCTATATATGATATTCAGTTTGGAAATTCCAGGAGGCCTGTTTGGTAACATTTCTTGTTGGTCTGAAGGCTAAGCACCATCTTTCTTTGTTAACACAGACACATTTGTATAGGATGTCTTAATTGGGAGTAAGCTGCAGTCTGGAAACCGGGTCAGGACATCGTCAGGTGACACCTGAGATGTGGTGTCTGCTGAGCAAACAGCATGCTACTGTTCTGGAAATTACTCCATAAAAACAGTGAAAAATGGTCTTCATGTTACCAATTGGAAGTCTCCCTTTTCCACTCTGAAATCAGCTTTTTCTTTTTTTTTTTTTTTTTTTTTTAAAAATACAGAGCCCCAGTTTTCAGGTGTATTACATAGTTTGATGAAGAACTGATCCGTGCTCATGCCGAGTACTCATATGAGATACACTCAAAAATAAATTTTGTGGTTCCTAGTAACTGTCTTCTAATAAGCTTTTTGTTTACTGTCTATAGGACCCTTTACACGTCCCCACCCTGCTATATGGAGGATGGTTTTTGGTAAGTTTGTGTTTCTGACTTTTGTACTGACTTTGCAGGACCTGCCTTTTTAACTTTCTGATGAATGGAATTGCCATGAAACACAATTGTTCATCAAACTTGTGTCAATGTCATGTCCCTCCCATTTCTGAGCAGTTGCTTATAATCTATTCCTAGTTACATTTAGGAATATTGTTGTAGTTCCTTTGTGTCAGGATGGTGTAAATGAAATCACCAAAAAGGGATCATTCATTCTGATGCTCTATTTTAATCCTGTTTTGTGCTTCCTGATCTCCTTCCCCCATGCCTTTACTACTGTCATCTCTTCCAACCCCAGCTGCTGCATATACTATCTGACTTCTAAATCCAGTTGTGTAGATGCTTTCTTTTCATTATTGGCAAAATGTGCTACTACTTTATATGTTTATTAAAGTATATCGTTGCATAGTTTAACATTTATTAACATTCTTGACATGTATATATGTTCTTAACTTATTTCATTAAAAGTACCTGTAAATATCAGTTGCATTCATAGTTTGAAAAATACTTCTGTTTGCTACAAAACTAACAAAGTGAAATCCTGCTCCTTAAACATCTGAGTTACACAGCAAAATCATGAGGAATTTTATTTTCAAATAATTCAGGGTTCACAGAGAATATGCTAGACTGCACATTTGATTATTTTTAGGCAGACTGAATGTTTCTCTCTCCTACCACCTTATATCTAAAAATAAGTAGCTTTCCAAAGTAGCTGTTACTCATCTGTTGACATTGAGAGGATACTACTGATTAGACAGTACTTGTTAAACAAACCTGCTTCTTAGGAAGTTTGGGAAACACAGGTCCTATAGCTCACTTCAGGTTTCACCACATGTAAAGTAAAAGGTCATTCTCAATATTGACACTGTCAGGTCTTGACCCCTGTACTTTTGGGAAATGGCTGCATGCAAAATCAGGAGCAACATATTTCCCTGTGTAATTCTGCTTCTTCTGGCATGGTTCATTTAGCCATGCTTCAGTTCTCAGGCCCCTTCAGTAAACGAAGGGCAGCTCTGGTGTGTCTTCAACATTTCCAGATGCACCCTGGCGTGCAGGCTGTGCTTCCTTTAGCAGGGTGACATCTGTTCCCCTTGTGTTTCTGGAGGGACTGCAGAGGACTGTATAGATACTTTCTTCTGATCAAAAGTTGCTTTCTAGCACATACTGGGGACCATCAACATGTGAGTTCTGGTTATAATTTAAAATGCCTTTTTAGGATTGCTGTAGTTTATCTTGGATGGCAGATCCTGAGTTTATTCACGCTAATCTTTCTGCCTTCCATGACATTGCTGCAGGATACAAGTAAGTTTGAGGCTATGGAATTAGTGGTTATACACCTCCTCCAGGTGTGGTCTTGGGTATCTGTGAACTTGTGAATAATGTAAAGATATGCTCCCAACAACAGGTTCAGCTAGGTTCACAGAGCTGCACCTAGGACTCACCTTACTACAAATTTTTCTTTTTAAAGAAAAATCCTTATTCAGACAGGGAGGAGGGAACTGGTACTCCCAAATGCAATAGTGTTTAATAATTTATAATTGTGTGAAAATAAATAATAATCATATTTGTCTTTAAAAAGTTGAAGCAGCAGATTTTCCAGCTCACAAAAGTAACTCAGATATGCATTATTTAATATTAATAATTATTCTTTATTGCCAGAGCAGCTCAGAATTTCCAGGTGGCATTATTAAATTGATCTTTATGTTGAAATCTGCACAAAGTCATGTCTGGGGACTTGCATTAGTGAGACCAAGAATACTTAAAGCCAAGGGACAGAGCTAATGCAATCCTGGATCTTAATGTATGTCTTACAAGGGAGCTTCCTGATCACAGCCTTGTACTACACATGTCTAAACTGATTAGACTGATTTTGTTTTGATGGGGTTCATTCAGTTGAGCATGTATTGTATCACTGTTGCAGGGGGGGATGTGAAGGGCTAAGTGCTCAGGCATTGCCATCTGACTTCTGTCTCCTCAGCTTTTCTGCATGGAGGTGCTGCATATAGGAGTTCATTTGTAGAACAACTGTTTAAAAGCAGTTACTCTGTTCCAGGTAGTTTTGTGAGTGAACATGATTTTAAAACTGAGTCTTTTTGCAGGTCTCAGTGTGCTCTATTTTCTGTTCCTGGTGTTCGTGCTCTTCCTTAACTTTGAGCAGGTAAAAGCAGTGATGTACTGGCTGGACCCTAATCTTCGATATGCCACAAGGGAAGCAGATATTATGGTATGTATCCATGCACTTTATTGTACATACTTCAGGCATGTTTTACATGAGTGGGAAGGGATAAATCTGAATTTGCTGGCATGGGCAGTGCAAGTTTGTTCCTATACTTGACAGCGTCAACAATGATTGTGTCAACTATGATTTATTTGCATTGAAATCAGCTGGTGTGAAAAACAGTCTTCTCAGTATTTTTTTTCCTAATGTAGATGTTTGGATGAGTGTGCAATATGATGTATGTTTGCAGTGGGGTGGCTTTGGATTCCTTTTGGTAATATATATGAGCATGGATACTGAAAACAGAATTAGCAAGGTAGTATCTAAGGGAAGTTGGTCTGTCCCAGATTATGTTTTTTGATGCCACAATGCTGCACTCAAAGAACTTTGGTCTTGACTTTTTGCTCTGAGCTTTGTACATTACTGTCATGCTATGGACCTTGTGGAACATGTATATATATGGCAACTGTAGGACACTGCTCCCTTCCAGTCAGTCAGCTGAGCACTGATGCTGTTACCATTGGGAAATTATTTCCATGGACCATAATCTGGAGTGGCATAGAAAGCCAGGCTTGTTGTTCTGCTTACTGAGCACCTTGCAAAGAGTTTTCCATACAGAGAACATTCCCCTTCAGGGGACACGAACACAGAGAGCTGAGGTTGTAAAAGGAGGCCTGGGAGAAGGCAAACAGAACACAGCTGGGCTCTGAGCAGAAGAGGATTACTGCATGGGGAGGCGAGAGTTGCCAGGCTTGCCCTCCTCACTACTGCATCAAATTACTGCTCACCACCTGACCAACGTGCTCCCTTGACCTTTGGTTTGTTCATCTGTCCACCATGGTCACCTGTTGTATGGTGCTCTTATAGGGCTCACTCCTCATGAGTAGGGGAATTCTTTCACACGTGGTTGTCTTTCACACATGAACAATGGACGCTTATGCAAACCAGCGCACAGCACCTCATCAGCAGTGGCTACAAATTCCTGCCCTGAAGCACGTGGGGGAATGGAAATCTTAAGCAGTAAGCTTACATTAGTTGATTGATAGTGAGGGCTGCGTGCAGCCTTCTTGCCTGGAAAACTGGATGCTTCAGGTACTGCGCCTCAGCCTATCAGCAGTACATGTTGTGCAACTCCAGCAGGAGGAGTAGGGCTGTGCCTTTGGGCTCTGCAGGAGACCCATGATGGTGGGGAGGTGTGGGCAGCCTGCTCTCGGCATGGGGGGAGGACACATGGCTAAATGGAGCCCCAGCACGGGCATCAGTGGTGTTGCTGAGCAACAAAAGGGAGCTGAGACAAGGAGTCTGTTGGTTTGTCAGATTCACCTGGCTCTCCTGTCATTTAAGTCAGAAATAGATTGTAACTAGGGGAGGACTAGTATTACTACTGGCACAGAACCGCAGTCCAGCAGATTTCCTGAATGTAGCAGTCAGTGGAAACTTGCCCTGGTCTGTTCTGCAATCCTGACATTGTCATTTAAAATTGAAGTAAATTTTTAAAGTTCAGCTATAATGAAGGCTGCAGCTTGGTCACTTGCACAGGGCTGGCAAAGTTGCTTTGATGTGAAAAAAAGTTTAACACAGTTCACTGTATGGCTGGCAAAACTGCATCTGGAAAGATGAGATAGAGAGGCAAGCACTCTGGAAAAAACATTACTTTTGGAGTAGCCTCATTGTGTTTACTCATCACGTATGGTGATGTAGCAAAGAGCCTGCACCTTCTGTGGTGCCTTCCCAGCTTCTCATGCTGGCAAATGAGCCAGTTTTGGTTCTCTTGGTGCACTAAAGCTGCGGGTTTGCCATCCTTAGAACAGGTGCTGCACCTTTCTCTGACCAGCAGCACAGGCATGCATGAGAAAGCACCAGCAGTAAGGGTTACTTATAGTAACTTATATAACCCATAACTGTCATCCCATAGTGGGACTTACCTGTCTGCTGATAGAAGATTTTGTGTGAAATTGTGCGTTTTTCTCTTCATGGTGGTCAGGATTTTGATGCCTTAAATGGCTACCTAGAAACGGAGACTAGACAGGAATAAAGGAATAAAGGTGGTATTTATTTAAAAGGCCTTCAGATGTTCACTTTTGGGCTCCAGAGGCTTCTGCTTCTGTGGATCCCAAAATGGACGACAGGTCATGAGTTCTTCACACTTTTATATCAGCATAAATTCACCAACCAGAACCCAGCCAATGATGGAATTTCCTTAAGCTTGCCCCCCTCTTCCCAAGATGATGGTTTACAGTTCTTGGTCTGGGTGTCCCTGGAGAGCAAGCTAGAGAATCTTTGTTATGTCTATCTTGGCATAAGAGAACAGCACTTAACAAGCTACAGGAAACTTCAGAGTTACACTAGCAGTACAGGATTTGCAAAATATAAAAGTTAAAACCTAAGACATCAATTTAAATCTTTCTCTGCTATCTCCTTTTCAACTTGATCAGTGTACATTTGTGCAGGATTAGCAATAGTTCTGGCCTGAAAGAGAATTCTTGGTTCAACGGCACTGAGCAGTGCTGCATTGTCACCTGCAGGTGGCAATGTGTATTTTAGGAGGATTGAAGAACAGCGATTATTTTAAATGTGTGTTTCCTGTTAGGAATAGTTTTTGTGCCCAGTGACACGACAGAACCCCACAGCTGCAGCCTCCTGATGGCATACAAATTTTCTTTCTTGTTGGGCAGTGATTTCTAGCACTTGCTGCACAACATGTTAAGAGAACCCAATTCCTTTGTCATTGGTAACTAGAATATTAATATTCTTAAAGAATCTGCTGCTCATCTGTGACAAAACAGTTGCAAATTCTCTTTGATTTTTTCCTAATTTTTTTTTTTTCAGTCCAGGCCTGCGACTGAACTTCGTTGATATGAATGGGTTCTGGGAAATTGCTTTCATGAGGAAAATAAGACACAAAGCATACTCAAGTAAATGTTGACATGAGTAACATTACATCAGAAAGTAGGGAGGATTAGCCACTGATAAGCCTCCTCTGAATACCAGGCAGCATGAATATGGGGACAGGTGGTTATTTCAAATCAAGACTGCAAAGAAAGACAGATAATTATTTTCTGGAGTATTTGCTGGTTTTATTGTTACTGATTTTATTGTTTTTGTTGTTTCTCTGTCATTTAGGAAATACATGCTTCTTCAGGCACCAAGGTCTATTCTATTTCCCTTTAAATTAGAGCTGTACTGTGTTGGCACTGAGTCTTATAACTGGAAGTTTTCTGCCAGAGTTTAGAAGGATAAGAACATGAAATAATGCTAATTTTAATACACTTATAATTCCAGGCTTGTTGCACTGAATAGAAAGATGTTTCTTCCTTCTGAATTTGTGTATTGATGGACTAATTTTGTTGTGGGTTTTTTTTCTTTTCATAACAGGAGTATGCAGTGAACTGTCATGTTATCACCTGGGAGAGAATCCTCAGCCACTTTGATATATTTGCTTTTGGACATTTCTGGGGCTGGGCTATGAAGGCTTTGCTGATCCGCAGCTATGGGCTCTGCTGGACTATTAGCATCACCTGGGAGCTCACTGAGGTAGGCCACTCCTTTATCTTAAGTATCCAGAAAGGTATGAGCTGTGAATTGTTCTTGGGGAAAGTGTGAATGTTACTTGAAGGATGACTCTCTAGTTCTCAGTATAGATTTACATTTTAAGTGTTATAAACCAGATGCTGAGTAATTGATGCAGTTGAATTAGCAGACAACAGCAAGATGGGTTTTAGGTAAGTGATTTATTACTGCTTGAATAGAAAAGAAGTCTAGGCCAGCCTATTTGTGCCATTCATAATTTATTTTTCTGCTATTATGGGGATCATGCTACTTTTTTTTCTTCACATATTTCCTGATTGAGAGCAACTGAAACCTTTTTCAGTTCTCCTTTTTCGTGTTCTCCTTGTTCACCTTGCAATATCTATGATGTACTGTCATGGTTTCTTTACCTCACATACAACAGTATCACACATTGTGTATAGTCATGCATAATGTACAAGTGAAATGGAGTTGAGGGATCTTCTTGATGTAAACACCTGAACTTAGTCTTTAAAATCAGTTTTCTGTAAAGCTTGCTGTCTTGAGAATGCTTTTCTTATCTGACAAAACATTTATAATTCAGAAACGTAGATAAGAATTGGTCTAAAATTAAACTTTTGGGTTTGAAAATCCTGATGCCAGGAGTTCCTCTTCTGGAACAAAACATGTTTTTGTTCTGTGGCATTGAAGGATACTGTGTTGCCTAAGATAGGGATTTAACAAGTACCCATTCACAAAAACCACCTTAACTAGGTATTGTACTCATTTTTTTCTTCTGCAAAAGAATATATCTGGATTTGTTTCACTCTTACTGTTCATCTCACAACTCTCATCTTCAATTTGACATGGCTTCAGGTGTCTAGTATTCCCCTTGTTGAAAGGCAGATTATTGGAACAGACAATTGTGTTGGACAAGGTTCAACATACAGATATGTATAGATACAGATAATCCACTCAAGTGGATTTTTGATGAATTAGATAATTCAATAGATTAATTAGAAGCCTCCAGAAGTTATCAGGGCAGTTACATGGGGATTTAGCTGAGCATCTCCTATTAGCATTAATGGATTTCAGCCATCTCCGTGTTCTGAAATGGGAAGCTCGGCTCGTGCTCCATAGTGTTGGTTTAAAGTTCAGATGCAGGCAGACCTTGGTCTCTCTTTCTGAGAAAGCAGCTAGAGAACCTTAGAGACTGTCAGGCAAACACCTGTGCTCTGGGTATTGCTGCCTTTTTATCTGTAACTTCTGGTGTCTTTGCCTGGATCTGACTGACATTTGTAGGCTATTGCCACTCTCAGGTTAAATTAATTAAAAAGATGAGGGGGAAACTTTAGCAGGATAATGAACAACACTGTATCACTTGGATCTTGAAGAGAAATGCAAATTTTCTTTTTTGAAACATTTGGAAGTTTCATAGCTTTGTCAAAGAAAAACAAGTGGGTTTAATACACTTTTTCAAGATTTTTCAAAGGAATTGTCATTGCCAGCATTAGTCACTGTAATGTACTATAAATGGGCCAACATTTGTTCTTGTTGTATGCAGAAAACATTCTTGTTCCTTTTCTCAAATCTGATTTTTTCAATACTTCATGCTTACGTCTCTTAACAAAAGATACTTTATTACAAAATCATACCAATAATCTTCATGTACCAATGTGCATACAGCCACATTGTATGTACATTAACTGACAAGAACTGTACCGTTTTTGTGGAGATACTTTTTTTAGTTTGCTATGTGTTTTGTTAGTTATCTCCTTGAGTATTGCAGAGGGACTGCTTAACACATGGCTGTGTTGATTTCCTGTCCATAGGTAACTTTTCCACTCTATTTTTTTGATTGCAGTATTTTTTCTCATAGAATAAGAGAATAAAATCATTTTTTCTTAAAGGAGAAAGAAAGGCACTGAATCCATTTCCAGCTCTTGGTAAAATATGTTTGTATCTTGCATTAACGCCAGCCAGTTGTTCCTCTCACTCCATCAGTAGAGTGGAATGTCCTCCTAAATTCTTGAGCCCATACTGTATCCAGTATAGCAGCAAAGCTTACTGAAATGTTGTCTGAAATATTGATGAACTCTTAATCTTTTCACGGTCGCTAGGTTTTCTGAAAATAATAAATGAAAAAGTTTTGATACAGAAAATCTTAAGTCCTGAGCACTACCATGCTTTAGTACTGACAGCTGTTACAAATGCATCCATTTTACTTGCTGCATCTTGCTGCTGGTTTACAAAACATACTACTTAAAACTATTTAGCAAAAATGAAACACAGATTCTCTTCATTTTATTTTTTTTAAAGCACAAACCACCTTATTTCCTCCAAAAAACGCAGTAGTTCTGCTTGTTTCATACATTTCTATTAATGTATTGTGTATCATCTTTGAGAGATCAAAGCTGATGATATCCTTATATACAGCATAGCCTCCACAGGAAACAGTGAGAAGGACACTTCTGATGTCTTGTGTGGTTCTGTCCAAGGCCTTCTGAAATTAATGGGAAGATGTACATCAAATTTCAGTGGCTGTGGCTCATGTCCTTGAAGTATGCTGTGTACTGAAAAGCTTGTACTTAAGTGTGTACTTAAAAAGTGAATTTATATGAATTCTGTGCTGTTCCTCACCCAGAATCTTTTTGCTGTATTCTATAGCTCTTCTTCATGCACCTTCTGCCTAATTTTGCTGAATGCTGGTGGGATCAAGTCATTTTGGACATCCTGCTTTGTAACGGGGGTGGCATCTGGTTGGGCATGGTAGTTTGTCGTTTCTTGGAGATGAGGACCTATCACTGGGCGAGCTTCAAGTAGGTCTAAATTAAAGCTTGATAAACATTGTTTTGCTTGTATAGAAATAGCATGGAATCTGCCTGTGCTAACAGTAATTTTATTCTAAATTTTAAATATCAATCTCATAGTAATGTTCCTGTAAAGCATATGTTTGTAAATATGACTGTATATATGATTTTTTTTTGCATTTTTAAGTTACAAGCATTGATGCCAATGAACAATACAAAATAGTAAAGCTATTTGCACTTTCAGTTTATTTTGTATACACAAAACTTGGAGGAAGTCAGGGAGCAAAACAAATTGCAATGGTCTTCTCATCATACATTTTTAAACCTTGGTGATGCATGTGTGGCAATCCGTCAGCACTAGTTGTAATTGCAGGAGGGGCATGGGGCTCATTGTCCTTGTGCTGTGAATTGCCATACCTCACTGCTGACCCTCAAAAATAAATGGAGGCATTTGTTGTGTAAAAGGGCAACAGCATATGACCTAGTAAGCGTCAGTTCCTAGCTGTCCAGGCGTGGTTTCTTCCACAGCTTTTTGCCCCTCTCCTGCCTTCTTCCCTGCTAGTTGGTAGCAAGTATGCTTATCTGCCCATTACCAGTGGTACTGATAAAACAGGATCAGGTGCAGTGAATTGCCTTGAGAGATGGAAAAGGAACTCAGATCCTGACTTCCAAATTTGAACCTTATGTGAATGTCTGTACTGCCTTCTTTTTTACTCACAGATTTGTTAATTACTGTAAGAACCATCCAACCTTTAGTCTGAATTTAGTTTTCCTGCATTTCTGTCAGAGTTGGTGGTCCTTCTGTTTTTAGAGAATTCACTGAAAGTTGAAACAGCAGACTGTCTGTGCTAGTGCTGCTGTGGGGCTAGTCTTTACTGTCTTTGTGGAATAATTTTCCTCACGTTCTTTTAAATGCATGAGTAGATTTTTCTGATCTTCAACATGAAGGTGCTGCAAAAATGAGAAGCTTTTGCTTGTGCCCTTTTAATTTCTTTTTCTTTTTTTTTTTCATTTAATAGATAGAGATCTGGAAGTTTAGAAGATTCTCCCTAACCTCCCTCTCCAGCCTAGAACACAAGTACTGGAAATATCAAATCTGAGTCCTTTTTGTCCAGAAGGGCCAGAGAAATAACAGGGTGAAAACTGACTTCTAGTCCTGCTAGTCTTCCTTCAGAAAAGGAAGCTCTGAGTTTTTCTTAGATTCCCTGTCCTTTGGATGCTGTTGCTCATCTGAAATAATGTTATCAAACACAAGAATCAGTAATACATGTCAGCTGAGCATTAAAATCCTCTCTCAAAATGGAATTTAAATGCTTTCTAGCTTTTAACAGTGCTATCACACCTCTCCAGGAAGTCCACATGCATCTGGTATCAGAACAGCAGGGGTTATATGTACTAGAAGTGTAGTCTTATTAAACTCATGGAGCCAGCCCCTTTTACAATT